>JABWIB010001071.1:10975-41863 GCA_016617825.1 Platyplectrum ornatum
GGAGGTGAGTTAGGGGGGGATGGGGCCCATTGAAACATTTGCTATGGGGCCCGGTCTCCTGGGTGTAGCTTTGTGACATGACTAGAGAGCAGCTCATGATTCAGTGTTTACGTTGGATGCATGGATAGATAAATAAATGAATAAATATATTCAAATAAATGATTTATTGCAGCCACTTTCTTTCCTTTTATGTTAGAGAGGAAGACTTGGCATGCAATGGACCCCTGTCCCAAAAACAGGCTGAATATTTTCTGGCTCAGCAGGTATGTGAATGTGTCCTAAAAAAAACTGCGCTACTCCGTATGTATAAATAGTTTTACAGCAAGATGTACGTTTGGGTAAAAATAAAAATGTGTTTGTCAACAGTGCAAAATAAATGTTAGAAATGTGCCTGCGGCATTGGAAAAGTGGGGATGTTGCCCATAGCATCTTATTAGATTTAGGCTCTTCGCCCCACCCCCCTACCCCCAGAGAGGAAGGAAAAGGAAAGTCTGCGATAATCCCTACTGTGGATGGCCAGCTTTATTAAGTATTTGTTTGGTTTCTTAGTATACATTATTTTTCCAGTGTGCCCTTTGTTTTAGTTTTGTTTAATTTGAAACAAAATGGTTTGATGTATAGAATGATGCTGTATTATTTAGACTTGTGCGTCACTTAAGTTACTACTATTGTACAGATATGTGTTTTAATCACTATGTTGTGAAAGCAATATATTAATTGCTGTTTACTTATTAACATAATTTCACATTTCTGGCTTAACTGCAGTTACATTAGTTTCTTGCGTTTTCTAGGCCTCGTTACTGAAAAATGATGAAAGCAAAGCTCTCTCCCCCATCTTGTTACAAAAAGAGTTAAATAATCTCCTGAAGTTCAATCCAGACTTTGCAGAAGCTGTAAGTATATTACAGGCAAGCTTGTTGCAACTAACCAGGGGGGGGATGAGTTGCAGAAAAGTCGTTCCCAGTCTGTGTCTGATAGAGTGGTGCCAGGTGCTTGCAGGAATATGGCCTTAGTGGCAGGCTTGCGGTAAGAAAACCACTTCTATGTGCTACAAAAGTGACAAAAGAGTATGCATTTGTACTTTTGTGTGTTGTCGTTTATGTGAGGGTTTTCTCAAAGACATGGAGGAGGCAATGTGATAGGGGATATTTCGCAGAAAAACAAATTGGTAACTTAGTCACAAATCATGAAATAATGGATCAAAAGGTGTAACATTACATATTGGTGCTTTATGCGATTCCCTCCAGACGGCAACTTGTGGGATAACCATCCAAAACATACGTCTAAGTTGTGTACAAATTATTTGCAAAAGAAAGAAGACGCTCAAGCTGCGCAGTTACCTTAAAATGTAATGGTGTTCTAAGACTTTTGACAGTACTGTGTATGTGTATATATATATATATATATATATATATATATATATATATATATATATATATATATAAATTTATAATTTTTTTTACAATATGTTTACTTTATCAAAGACTTCTTTCTTTTCAGCATTATTTAAGCTATTTAAATAGTCTGCGTGTCCAGGATGTGTTCAGTTCAACGCACAGCCTGCTGCATTACTTTGACCGGTTGATCCTCACCGGTGCAGAGAGTAAAAGTAATGGAGATGAAGGTTATGGGAGGAGTCTGCGTTATGCTGCTCTCAACCTGGCAGCACTTCACTGCAGATTTGGGCACTAGTATGTATTTACTTTTTCTCCTGTCTGTTTTTATAGAGCTGTTAAGCAAAATGATCACACTAAGATTATATGGGCCGTGCTGTGGTCACTGTAGGCCATGTAATTTATTTTATTTTCTGTAACACTTCTGCCAGCCATCAAGCGGAGCTAGCGTTACAGGAAGCCATAAGGATAGCACAGGAATCCAGTGACCATGTCTGTCTACAGCACTGCCTGGTATGTTGCCTGTACAGGACACTTCTGTAATATGTGTAATTGTGTGCTGTGTTTTATTGCTGTAAAGTGGGGATTTTACTTAAATATGTATGACTGATGTTTTCTGTGTGTTTAAAATAAATGTAATCCTAAATGTGTGTGTTTATGTAGCATTTCTATTATAATATGAGGAGTATAGAATGTGAATGTAACATTCCTCTAATACAAGAGGGATATATAATTTGCTGATGTATGCAAGGCATTTTCTTCCATAGACCAGTGTTGGCTGTTTTTGCTTGTTTAAAAAAGGTAGTGACTCTTGCTGGAGAATATATATTCTTTTTTTCAAGCTCTAATAGTGTGGGGTTATTTTTGTTGTTTTTTTTTTTTTATTTATTCAGCATTTTCAGGAATACAAAACAAAACAACCAGTATGAAGTAACAAAAGAGTTAACCTGTCAGGTCCACAGAAATCTGTGCTTACCCCATGTGCCTCTCACAGATTCCTACCCTGTAACGCCAACAATCTTTTAAGATGTCTCTGTTTCAGGACTTGTGTTGTATATCATTTCTATGTTTTTTCTTTCTTTTTTTTTTTTTTCTCAGAGTTGGCTTTACATTTTAAAGAACAGAAAAGGTGAAGACAGCAGTGTTTTATTAGAGCACTCCATAAAGAAAGCTGTACACTTTGGGCTGCCAGTAAGCGATTGAATATTAATATTACTATACATATTGATATTTATTTATTAACAGGATTTTTTTGCACTTTATTAGAAACATTCCACAATGGAGAGTGAAATTATTCATTAAATGGTAATGGGTAATTACTATAGGATCCAGTTATGGCTTTCATGGCATCAATCCCACTAGCAGCCTTCTAAGTACTCCAGCCCATTGTCTCTGTAGATTTGATTATTCTGGTGCACAAATACATCTATATATTAAATATTGATTTATATAGTGATATGTACCCCCTTGGACTAATAATACTAAAGATTCCTTAATAGTGTGTGTTATTGATGATTAATGATATTATTTTATTCTTTGTTGCTGATGATAATTAAAATGTTATACAATACATGTTTTTGTGTACCCAGTAGTAATAAAAGCAATTGTTCTTGTGTCCATTTAGTACCTGGCCTCACTTGGTATACAAACCTTGGTTCAGCAAAGGTCATTTGCTGGAAAGACTGCAGATAAACTGATGGATGCCCTGAAAGACTCTGACCTTCTTCACTGGAAGCACAGCTTATCCGAGCTGATTGACATCAGCATTGCCCAGAAGACTGCAATATGGAGACTGTATGGACAGAGGTATTGCATTTATAAAGACATTGAAATCTTCTTCTTATTGTTTATATTACTGTTGTTGTCAGAGGTTGGTGACGTGTCTCTGTTTCAGCACCATGGCACTGCAGCAGGCACAGATGCTCCTTAGTATGAATAGTCTGGATGCTGTTAATGTCAGTGTCCAGCAGAATAACACAGAGTCATTCTCTGTAGTTCTGTGTCATCTTGCAGAGTTACATGCGGAACAAGTAAGTTGGATGTATGTGAAAACATTCTTATTGTTGGCACTACATATATGTATTCTATACTGCTGATGACTTATATAAAGATGCTGTTTTGCAGGGCTGCTTTTCTGCTGCTTCTGAAATTTTGAAACATTTAAAGGAACGTTTTCCTCCACATTGTCAGCATGCAAAGGTGATGTTTATTTGTTGTAAAATGTAGGATTTCAAATTAATTATTATATCAAATTTGCGGTTTTCTATATGAATTTGTTTTCAAACTTATTATTTAGCATTTAAGCTTTTCTTTGTCATCTGTATACCCACATCTAGCTGTTTTGTGTATATAAAATAAGAATGCTCCTATGGGTAAGAGGAAGTGTTTTGGGTTTTTTTTTTTTTTTTTTTTTTTTTTTTTGCACAATTTCTAAATACATTAAGTGTAATGTGTTGTGTTTTTGGTTCTTGTTTTTTAAATTAAGGTGATCATCCCTTATCTTGATTTGTCTTCCATCTCTTTCACTAACTTTTTTTTACAACATTAGTGTCAATTAATTTATGCTTACATTATCTTTATATGCACTCTCAGCTCTGGATGCTGTTTGATCAGAAAATCCAGTTTGACCGTGCCATGAATGACGGGAAATATCACATGACCGAATCATTAGTGACAGGAATTACTGCTCTGAACCCTGTGGAGGGATTGTACAGGTATTCTGAACTACTTTGTCAATTTCTGACTAACGTCTGTGAAACCCATTGATCACCTTATTGCTTATTGATGGTTTTGCTCTATTTTAGATAAATTCTACATCTATATAATGTGAAACACCTTTGCTAATCCTAGCAATCTTCTATCACTTGTATTCTTTGTATACTTTACTCTAAAGCTTTTAGTGATGCATGACAATGTTTTTTTATGATGGCTTTGGCAAAAAATACATACATGTATATGTGTGTACAGGTACATACATTTACAAGGATATGTAAATGCCCTTTTAAAGTGTTTGCTGTAATTTGCAGGAAGGCCATAGTTCTTAAAGCTCAGAATCAAACTGCAGAAGCTCATAAAATTCTGCAAACGCTACTGACCCATTGTCAAAAAGTAAAGAACATAGAAATGGTTATACGGTAAGTTACAGTCCTCTGGCATGATCACGTTTGCATCTATATTGATGTTTGTATGAAATTAGGGCCCGACACATTTTGTAAGCTTCATCTATAGGAGGGCTTTCAATTAAAACCTGCTCTAGCAGTCAAGAGGTTGTAAGGTGTTTGCCTTGCAGTCATTAGAGAAGTTCCAAACCATTGCTGCTGTTAATGATCAGGGCTATGTCTTTACTGCCACATGGGCAAGGGGATGCCTCTTCCCCCCCCTTGCTTATATAGTAATTATACTAAACCCTATGATCGGGGTGGTGCAGTCTGGATAGTATGTAAGAGCTAGATGACACATTGATAATTTTATATTAAGGATAAAATTATATATAAAAGCTGTGCAGCAGGGCAACCAGAAATTTGAGCGTGTTTCCGTGAGTTAACTCAAGACAAGTTATACCCCGTTCCCATTACCAGCCTTGAAAAAGCTGGCTTAAGAGCCAGGGTGTAGAGTTGGGGAAATTGGAGGGGCTGTGAAAAAAGGACAGTGCAGATTACAAGAAAAAGACAGCTTTATTATAAAAAAGCAGGCTCTGCACTCTACACATTGAACCCTGCTTTTTGCTATCAGTACATATCATTACTCAGAAAATGTGCTGTGATTGGCTGTGATTGTTTGTTTACATGATGGGAGGGGGAGGAGGGAGAGACGGGCAGTGTTGTGCTGGAAACAGCTGACTGTGTGAGCCAATTAGCGCTGCACAAACACAATGGGAGAAGAAAGCAGGCTATCTTGTGTCCACACTGACTGAAAAAGCCGGAGAGGAGGGCAAAACACCTTCTAAAAAGCAGACTCTGAACACCAGCTTTCAGAGACAGGCTTTTTGTAAATGGAGCGTGAACACTGAGTTTAGTAGACAGCCTTTTCACTGTAGCTGCTTTTTCAGCAAAAAAGACAGTTAATTTGAGGTAATGGGAACGGGGTATTAATGAACTCAATGCCATGGGGTCTGCATAATGTGTGATCATACAACTGTAACTAGTTGGCCCTATTGATTCTCCGAAGTCCTGCCCACAATACTGAAATAATGAAAATAAGTTTGTCTGTCTTCATTGTGTGTGTGTTCTGAGGTTTTAGAGTATGATGTCATGTGTTTTCAGAGTCCTCCTTTCCTTAGCTGAGCTGTATTGGAGATCTTCATGTCACCCAGTGGCATTGCCTGTGCTATTACAAGCATTAGCTCTTTCCAGGGAGTACCGCCTCCAGTACCTCGCCTCAGAGACTGTGCTTAATTTGGCTTTCTCACAGGTAACAACTTACAAAAAGACTTTAATATTTAGTAGATTAATTCCTTAACATATTTATTGCTTTCTGTCGTGTGTGTAACTTACAATTAAGAGACTCCTTATTGACTCCTTCTGTTTTAAAAATTTCCAGAGACTATATACTTGGCTGCTTATTTCACAGCTAGAATCTGTATTTCTGTGTGGGCCATTTTTTTTTACAATGCTATTTTTCTGGCAATTAATATAATCACAGTTGGGATTCGCCTACTGGCAACTTGTGTTCAATGGAACATTTTTCATTTTAATTAAGAGACCTACACTCTGAACACTATGGGCTGGCTGGTTCCAGTGACCTTTTTCCATTTGGTCAGATCTTTAAACCCATGATTAAGCTTTCTGCACATACACTGACATCGGAGTGACCACATTAGACAGCATTTTTCATCTTTTAGGCTTTTCAAAAATAAAGCATCTGACAGTAGAACTAGCTTCCAAAAGAAGGAGAGACTACACTACAGTATATGCTTGGAATCTTGTTGTCGACCAGTCCATTCTGCTGATCCGACTGCCATTTTAAAGGCAAAAGATCAAACATGATCAAAACATATTAAGATTTGTCCCTGAACTGCAAACAATGGACTGATGTTATATTTTCTATTTTATGCTCTATAGTTTTAATGATCTTATTAAATAAAGTTCTAAGAGCTAAGGCAAATAGAATTTGTTTTCCAGCTGGTACTAGGCATTCCAGAGCAAGCGCTGAATATCCTACATATGGCAATAGAGCCCATCCTGGCTCATGGAGCAGTGGTGGACAAGGGCCGAGCCATGCTTCTAGTGGCAAAGTGTCAAGTGTCCTCAGCAGCATCATATAGCATGCAGAAGAAAACTGAAGGTAACTCTTTAAAGGTATTCTTAGAATGACAAAACTACCCGGCCCATTAATGATTCTTAAAAGAAAGGATAGAGTGGGTGACGTTTACCATAAGAGCAAACACATAACATAATCCGTTTTCTCTTAAATGTTTATTCTTTTGGGGTTTTTTTTCCCCCTCAGATTGAAAAGTTAAATCATTGAAATACCATGTTGAATTTCAGGGGGGCTCATATTAATTTTATTCTTAAAAATGCAGAGACAATACTGTGCTTATTGCACGGTACTGACTGCTGTTTTATTGACTTGGGCTACGAAACATCACCTTTCAACTGTATAATACTTAAGCATAGGTGGAATGTAGCTCCCAGCAGGACATTTCTATTTGTTGATACATGTTCCTGACTTGTGTAGGGCCTCTCCAGTAATTATAATCACTTTATTGTTTCTGCTATATTCTAAACTATGTCCTGTCTCTCTCGTTGTCTGTAGCACTGGAATCGGCCATTCTAAATCTGAATGAAGCTAAACATTATTTTGCTATGGTGGACTGTAAAGAGCAGATTCGTGATATCTTGTATCTGCAAGCCAGACTGTACAACAGCTTAGGAAATATCCAAGAGAGAAACAAATGCTCCATGCTTTTCCGACAGATACATCAAGAACTTCCTTCCCATGGCATTTCACTGTTAACCCGTTTATAGCATGTCAAATATTTTGCATAGAAGGAAATGATCTTTCGGCCACAGCCTCCACGTCAAGACGTTCCACGTTTCAGCTCCTAGATCCCTACTATAATAGAGGGGAATTCAGAACTGTAAATTGGTTGTAAATCTATAAGAACACACAGCAAGTCTGCAATCATTGCGCCCTAAAGTTGTAAATAAATATTTTTGTACTAACTTTGTGTTGATTACTTGTATTTAATTGTGGGAGCCAATTTTTCAAACTGTATCGGTGGTCTTATGTTGTATCGCCTATCCTTCTCAGTATAAAGTCTTTGTACATCGGGATACAAACAGCAAAGACTGGAAGTGTGATACACATCAGCCAAAAATGGCCTAGTGTAACAGATACAATTACTGTCTTTTAATAAAGCTAAACAAAACTCTTGCGTCATTCTGAGATTGCTGATTTCCAGGTCTGTGGGTATATCTGGACCCACTATTGTGTGGGTCACCTCAAAGATCTGTGCCCAGAAGGAGGCCTATGACAGCAGCCATGAGAGATCTGGAAAACCTGATACCATTCTTCTGGTGACCTATACATCACAGACCTGGTTCTCAATGTTTCATAAAACTGCCATTTAAAGGACTTTTATGTTCCAATTACTTGTGTAGGTTATTCTTTCGGATCAAAAAACTGTAAGACAGTACTAATGAGCTGTAATCCATTTGCTGCAAAATCCAGGGCCATAAATTAGAATATATTGCTGGGATTTTCAGTGGTATTAGGGCAGAAGTAGGTAGTACAACTATTAAAGAAACGCCTAAAAAGAACCATCTTGATTAGTGTTTTAGACTTGGTTAATAAATTCCATGATGTCCGCACAACTCTTCAATTAGGGAAACAGGAGGTGATCAGTAAAGTACTAATATATATTTCTGCATCCCTATTAATTCAAAATATAATATTGCAGAAGAGGAAGCTAAAAGGGTACAGGGAAGCTTTGTGGTTATATAATAAAAGGACATGTAAAAAGACCCAGTAGAAACATACAAGATGTATAACAAGTCCATAAAGTGTATATACACATAAACATAGTTTATGCAAACTTTTCTTAACTGTGTGTAATCTACTGGGTCGTGTGCTTCGTGAGCTTATTTATTATATTGCCTCGTTTTTATTTTCATTATGTACTGCTAAGAAGATTTCAATCACGGGTATGTTGTATCAAACAGTCAAACAATTTCATAAATGGAATTACAATTAACCAAGCATGACATCTGGCATTTTCAAGGGATTAGAACAGTGGACACAGTAATGTGATTTACCATTTAATAACACTGGCAATGCCCAGTTCTCGCATTGGGCTATGGTCTTTTAATGCCTTTTATCTCTGTTTTCCAAGGGCATTATTGCAGTACTGTGGGAGTAAAGAAGCATTTAAAGAATCATGTCACACATGACCAAGACAGCTTTTAATATAGAATTTAATAATACTAGCATAACTTGTAAATGCATATAATAATGTGTGACTATATTACGGTTTTCCTGTTTTATATTGCATATTTTATTGTTTCTGAGATCATCTTTTCAACCTAAAAATGAATAAGCAAGGATTCTGGTTCCAGCAGCCATACCATAATGTTCCTGCCTCGCATCTGCCCCCACTTCTGCGCTATTATTGTACGGAATAACAGGCCCACTGAACAATGTCTTGGTGGGGGGCGAGAGGGTGAAATTGCGCTGAGCCGCACCAATACTTAAGGTAGAGGTGTAGCAGCGTGCCTTCCCTGCCTTTTTATGCTACCAATTTGAATCCATATGCAAAAATAATCACTTGATCTGCCCTTCTCATTGGTTTGTTACATCGCTTGTCTACGTTTAAGACACATGATTCACTTTCCTCCTTAATAGTTTCTAATGCAGCGTCACTTTTCACCTGCTGCATAGTGAAGGCCTTGTATATGCTTCCATTTGTATCATTACTGGTATTAGTACTAAAATGTAGGGAGGTGTTCAGTGATAGAAGGCTCTGAAAGTGAAGGGGGTATATTTAAAAGTGAAAAGTGGGGATGTTGCTCATAGCAACCAATCAGATTCGAGTTCACATTCTCTGTGTGTAAAATCAAAAAAATTCAACTGAGAGCTTGAATCTGATTGGTTGCTATGGGCAACATCCCCACTTTCCAATCTCACTGCAATCTCACAGTTTAGTAAATATACCTCAAGGTGTCTTATATGGAGAAAATCTGGCATGAAGTGCAAGAAATGACACATAATATTTTCTGTATGTTTTGTCACTGTGTGCTTCCTAGTAATAGAGGGATAAGAACATAATTTGTTTCCCTCCATGCATAGACAAAAATCAGCCTGACCTCAATTGAAATGACCTAAATAAAATATTTTCTGTAAACTCCTGATTTCATCTTTTTGTATATTAAAATGTCTTGCTATGGGTACAAACATTAACCACAATTCTTATTATTTGCATGCAGGAGAATGCTTTTACTTACCGCACACAGATACAGATTGAGCAGCTTTTAAACGGTTATATAGATTTTAGCTGGAAAACATCACCTCTGAACTGTAATACTGTTTGCAAAACGTGCCTACTGGATCCTTTCCTTGAGTCATACATCAAATAAGATTGTGAATGAAATACATTGTGAGTCATTGATAATCTTTATATTATAATAATATTTTTATTGGTGTATTTATAACTGAAGATTGATAGATGAAGATCATATTTTCCAGGCTAAGCCAAAACAACCCGCTATTCTTGGCAAATGCTGTTTTATCAGCTTCATGGAAAAATCCCACAGCGGCTTCATGACAACAGCACACAAATAACTTTCGCTGAAGTCACTGGCTTTTTATCTGTGGAAAGTTAATTGAGCTGGAAAATACTATTTAGTCTGGCAAGAAATAAAGGATTTGGAAGTATTTGATTGTGGATATTCCTAACAGTAATACAAGCACTGAATTCCATGTCATGCACTATGGGGTCTGATCTACTCTGGGAATAAACATGCGGTGAAGTGGAGTGATATGAAAATGATCTCATCTTATATAAGATGCATTATTATCATCCATTATTCACACAGCACCACAAAGCACATAAAAACCCCCAAACATATGTATGGACAGGAGGAACCAGTCTGACCCTGCTTTCATTAACTCTCCCAGGACCCAGTCTGAAGCAGTGATCTAATGGTTCAGACTGGGACCGATCGGTACTATGAATGGGAAGGGCATAAAGATTTTATTTTCACCCATGCATAGCAAATGTAAGGGGATCTGCATAAAAAGTAAAATTATTATAAAGTCAAATTAATGCTCTTCTACTGGGTGACAGGTCAGTTACAGTGCAGACCATACATGCAAGAAGACTACTGTGTGACATATGTGACAGTGATACAAACTGCCTGTGAAGGAATCATCCCCTACACTGATGCACGTTGTTGCACTAAGGGCTCCATGTAGGCCACTTTTGCATCCATAGTATCTTGCCTTTGGGAATTTTGCTGCAATCTGCTGAAACAGGTGCGTCAGGTTTTTTGGAGGAGTGGGGTGATGGGACACAAAAGGTGGGGTGGGATCAAGGAACAGGAAAGAGAAGAGAGAGAGAGAGAGCAGACTGGGCAGCAGACAGTGACCTCTAGTGACCAGAAAATAAAATATCAAAGAACATCAAAGAAAGCAGAGAGAGAGAGAGCAGGCTGGGAAGGAGAAAGCAACATCTAGAGACCAGAAAATTAAATATCAAGGCACAGGATAGAGCAGGAAGAGAGAGCAGAGGAAGAGCAGGCTGTGAGGAATACAGTGACCTCTAGTGACCAGAAAATGATATATCAAGGAGCAGGGAGAGAGCAGACTGGGAGACAGATATTGACCTCTAGTTACCAGAAAATGTAATATCAAGGAGCAGGGAGAGAGCTGGGAGAGAGCAGACTGGGAGACAGACAGCGACCTCTAGCGACCAGAAAACAAAATATCAAGGAGCAGGGAGAGAGCAGACTGGGAGACAGATATTGACCTCTAGTTACCAGAAAATGAAATATCAAGGAGCATGAAGAGAGCAAACTGGGAGACAGGCAGCGACCTCTAGCGACCAGAAAACAAAATATCAAGGAGCAGGGAGAGAGCATGAAGAGAGCAGGGAGAGAGCAAACTGGGAGACAGCCAGTGACCTCTAGTGACTAGAAAAAGAAATAACAAGGAGCAAGGAGAGAGCAGACTGGGAGACAGCCAGTGACCTCTAGTGACTAGAAAAAGAAATAACAAGGAGCAGGGAGAGAGCATGAAGAGAGCAGGGAGAGAGCATAAAGAGAGCAAAGAGAGAGCAAGGAGAGAGCAGACTGGGAGACAGGCAGCGACCTCTAGTGACCAGAAAATGAAATACATGTTTACAAATTCCCAGTGTTCTCCAAAAGGCTATAAAGCCCTGGGGCTGGAGAGGAACCCTTAAGTCTCCATAACTATTACTAATGTGGTCTGTGTTTCATAGTTATATTTTTCTGTTAAGGAATAATGTTTCTATTGTTTCTGTATTGTTTGTTGCATTAAATGAATAATAAAGGTGATAATAAAAATATTATTCTACCTGACAGAAATCTCCATTTTCCAGATGATAGAGGCATAGACTGACACAGCTGTTTACGTGCTGTATGCAGCAAAGCTATAGGAACCATAGCAAGCAATGGCTCACCTAATGCTACGGTGGTTCTGGTGTTTTGGTACTTTCTGTACACGGTGAAACTTCTTTTTTACTCCCCCAGGCACCTAGGGGTTAATGCTACTCCTCGCAGTCAAAACAGTGTGATCGGGCCAATCACAGAGCCCCTTACATCCGCGCACATCTGGGCTATTCACAGACTCGCCATACGCCGGGGGAGAAGGGGTGGACTGTGCAATGGGGAAGTCCCGGGCAGCCAATCACAGCACGACTTTCATGCGCTGGTGAAGTGCTTGCCCTGGCAGGATCTGGTGCTGCCTGTGACCCTGTGCCAGTCACCCGGGAGGCAGGTAAGAGTCTGGAGCATCCCGCATGCTGACAAGTGCATCCTATATGCTGTGTGATGCTATAGCTCCAGATGGGCAGCAGCACCCATTTCTAGCAGCATCATCGGTCCCCCTGGCTCCTCATTGTGATGTGCTATTGCCTCTATGATAGGAGATTGCATGGGTTATGTTCTTAATGAGGTGGCATTACATCTGTAACAGAGACTCTCCATAGTGTCAGCTTTATGTACATGTTATATACACACCTGCATATGTGTGAGCCATTGAGGACATGATGGTGCTGTGCATAGGGGATGATAGGGAAACATAGGCAGATGCTGTAACATTGCTGAGATCTGTGCTGTAGGGGTGGGGGAGAACTCACAGGAAAAGAGCTATAATAGGAATGTGAAATGCAGAAATAGATCCAGAGCAGAACATGACAGGGAAATCATCTAGAAAGCTGTGCGAGTTATCTTCACAAGGTCTGTATGCTGCCACCGCTAGATAAGAGCACCTAACTCGCTCTGGATAATAGTAACTAACCCACACATACTCTACTGGATAGGACATTCATCAGACCGGATTCTCGTTATACAGGCGTGAGTCAATATGGCATTTCATAGTGCTAGTCATTAAGGGGTTACATACAAATCTGAACATTTATGTGTATTTGGTCGCAATATTTGGAATTCCTTCTCTTTTTATTGAGTTGTGTTTTTTAAATATGTTTTTTATAAAGATTGTGGAAGAATCGTACATATGTGTAATGACAGATATCTCCATTACAGCTATTTGCATTCAGTTGGTCACTCAACTATTCAGTGGACGGTGATATTTCATTCCAGGATTGCATGCAATGGTAAACTACACATTTACATTGTGTACAGAGAAAGTAAAAAGCAATCATTAGTTATTTGTCTTGAACTATTTTGATCATTCTTGTATCCGCTTCTGTTTTCAACATTGATGCTACCGAATGACAGCACAGTGAATTTAGGTGAATATATTACAGTCATGTCTAAAATCACCCTGGTCTCATTACATTATGTGTTATTAGATACCATCAACAGGATGTCATTGCCTGCTGTCTGTAATATCGATGCTTTACTGATCAGCTCAGCAAGTTTCACGTACAGGGGTGTTGTGCAGGGTCTGCTGTAATGGTTCAGGGGCTCAATCCATTGCTAATGTTAGGTCCACTCTGTACTAAATCCACTTGCCCCTATAAACTAACAATATTCAAGGAGTTTGAACTACCCTGAAAGTGATGTGTTATTTGGGAAATGACTTGGAAATCTTCTGTAAACATTGGTCCTGATTTTTACTGTTAATGGTTGCTACTTGCAAATAAAAACACAGTAAGCTCGCAGTCAAACATTATAATATTAGTAGGATGTAATATTCAACTATCCAATCCCATTGTTGGGGTGTTCTGGAAAAACACTTTGGGGTATATTTACTAAGCGGTGAGATTGCAGTGAGATTGGAAAGTGGGGATGTTGCCTATAGCAACCAATCAGATTCATGCGTTCAGTTTCATTTTACACACTGCAGAATGTGAACACGAATCTGGTTGGTTGTTATGGGCAACTTCATCACTTTCCAATCTCTGCAATCTCACCGCTTAGTAAAAATACCCCCAGGAGCCAGATTCAGATTTACACTCTCATGGCTTACACTCTCATGGGCAAAATTGTTGAATTTGGAGGGATGGGAGGGGGGGGGGTTGTTGGTAAAATGAATGTCAGTGTTTGCATGCAGGGAGAATACTTTTGCATGTTGCACACAGATACTGACCAGCGTTACTGTTACACTCTCATGTAAGTCATGAGAGTGTAAATCTGAATCTAGCCCTTTGTACCACATTGTTGGATTCCAAGTGAATGTACAGTGATGTCCTACATAAGCTTAAGGCATAAGTCCTACAAATCCACAAAGCGTTAAATGCCCTATTTCGCGTAATGCTTAAAAATCCTTTCCCTCAGTTTGATTATGAAGCAACTATTTCTGTGTCTGTCACCTTTTCCCATCTAGCATATTAATGGTGGTATGCCGTCACATATTCAGTCTGTTTATTACATAAAATATTCAGCTGCATAAACCTCTCATCCTACCCAATCATCATGTTAATATAAATGTAAGCACCTGCTAGTGGCTCTTCCATTTCAGTGGAAAGATTGTACTGCTGGAAAGGCTGAGATTTATTACATGATACATAAAGAAATAAGATGGCCATTGACATTGCCAGAATGTGCACGTGATTGAGCCATTGTAAATTGTGTTGTCAGTGCTTAGGATGTGATTGTTACTATTTGATTTAGCTCCTTCTCAACGAGTATATAAAGTAGTTATAATAAGGTATTACATTATTACCACGTTATCTAGAAGAGCTCCTCATGATGAAAATCCATAGTAAGATTCTGGTATGGTAAGAATTAGATTCTATGGTTTCTGTGTTCTTGGTATTATTTTTTATATACTTATAACAAAGAAATTATAATACTTAAGAACAAATATGCAGTATGTTTCTTAACAGAAATTGTGTAAGTTCTCTTGTAACAGAACTGTGTTGTAAGGTGGAAGTTTCATGCCTTTGCATCACTGATATAACTGTCTCTAATGGAGGATCAGATATCATGTACTTGCTTGTAGAAGCGTTATCTTAGTGTACTTTACTTCATACCAGGAGTATAGAAAAGTATATACAGTTACAGCTATATAGTAAACTAACATGACAACAATGTCACATTCAGATGAGTCACTAAAAAGTTAAATCATGCTGTCCATATACTCTAATAGAAAATCATTGAATAAATAATAACCTGTAAGCCTCTAGAGTTTTCTTTGTCAGCCAATCAGGAGCAAGCTGTCATTTTAGTAACAGTATAAAACCATTCCAACAACTCTGGTTGTGATCTAATCTTGTTCTAATGAACTAACAAGGGCTGAAATGTGTGTGTTTATGAAAATGCATGTTGATAATGTAGAATTTAGCACATATTTGCAGTCTCTCTTGTTCATTAGTGTAATGTCTCAATCAAGGTTCAGGTTTTGGATGCCCTATGGGGAATCACATCCTGTTGTTGGGTCATTTTTTGTATAGTGACTTTGTGAGACTATTCTAGATGTTATTTCCCTGTCCTTTAGTAATGTGGGCCTACATACATATATATATATATATATATATATATATATATATATAATATTATTCAGTAAGTCATCTTTTATACGTTGTCTGGTATTGCTGCAAGCTTTGAGTTGTTGCCGGCAGTGCAGTGGTTAAGACGTGGGTTCTGGTGTCTGTGTCTCAGTGTTTGAAGAGAACCTTTTCCCTTCTCTTTAGCAAGAAGATGCCTGTAAATGCAAGGAACTGTGAATTCCAGGGAGCTCATCTCCAAGATCTGAACTCATGTCACACAGTAAGTTTGTAGTTAATGAGGCACAGGATAAAAGAGGACTATTGATACAGTAACAAGGGAAGCCAGGGGTCATACTTACCAAGGATGTCAGAGTTTCTGCAGCAGGCTTTCTAATCTTGTAGATAGTACACAACTTTGGTCTGTAATGAGGAATGGGCTACTTTAATAGCAGTTCCAGAATATATATATATATATATATATATATATATATATCCCATCCTTTCAGATGGAAAAGCAGGGGCATTAATATAATATGCCATAATGTATCTTGAGGTTTTAACAAGGTTTAATGGATAAACTTTACATCTTTTACATGGTTTTCACCTGACTTGACAACTAATTCACACTCAGATCGCAGTTCTGTGTTTCTGATGCCTTATTCTCCTTCCAATTTGCCCTTATTAACTTGATCATATAAATGTAGATGTCTTTATCACTCAATTGCACAGGATTATTGTATTAGTGAGAAAATGCAGCACAAAAGCAAGGCATGCATTCATGTGAGAGCACGGATTCATGTGGGCAGCACGGATATGTGCCATCTGTGTGGCGTTTGTATGTTCTCCCAACAGGTTAATTGGCAGCTGTCTAAATTCTTCCTAGCCTATGTGTATGTGTAATTGTCCCAATGTATCAAATCCGCAATCTCCCTTAGAATGTAAGCTTGCGGGCAGGGCCCCTTTCCCCCACCCATTCTGTCGGGGAATGAACACACAGGCCTAAATTTACTAAGCAGAATTGAAAAGTGGGGATGTTGCCCATAGCCACCAATCAGATTCAAGTTCTCAGTTACATACTGGAGAATGGGAGCTTGAATCTGATTGCTATGGGCAACAGCCCCAGTTTTCAATCTCTTTCAATGCCTAAATTTAAGCCCTAGACAGTCTTCAAAAATGATTCCTTTCTGTTATTGCAGCTGCAGACTTTAAACTTTAATTTAGGTAGTCCGGGTGAGTCGGGAACCCTGACCTATGTCTTAAGATATTCCATTTTTACTTCTATAATAGACCTTTGCTTTATGTAAACTGAATAATGTTATTGAACATAAAACATATATTTTGTGAATAAAGCAATGCTTTTCCCCCAAATGCTAAGGCTCCAATGGTTCTGAGTGGTGCACTTCACGAGTTGTAGGACACATTTCATTGTAGAATGCCATCTACTGTAGCAGTTTCCAGAGGAAAGAAGCAGGGACTAATGAGATGTAATGAGGCAGTAAATAGATTGTAACTGCCTTGGTTTCCATTGCTTGGGGCTCACAACTGTTAAAGCAGAAAATGTTTTGCCAATGATTGTATCTAGTACACAGTGTAGGCTACATTTATCAGTCCAAATGGTCTAGCAAAGGTTTAAGTGAAGTCTAATTATTTCATTTCTTGCATTAGTTATATGTATATGTAAAATGTATACACTTATATAGTTTCTATTTATAATATAATGTCGTATCTAACCATGTTTATATTATTATATTATATATTCAATTAAAGTTATGCTGCCTCCCTTTCTTTAATACACATATTAAGTTGGGTTTTCCCAGCCAGAAGGTATTTTGGGTGCTTGATAGATTGAGGGGAACTAATGTTGTAGTTAATGGATTTATTTCATTTATTGTTTATTTAGTTTTTTTTGGCATTAGTCCCAAAAGAGCCAGTAGAGGAGATGTACTTTTCAGGAGTAGCAGAAAGCACTTATGATCATGGAAATCTTAGAGTAACAGTGATAGGAAACTGAGCAACTGTGCTGGCAATAACTCTCTCTCTTTTTATCCCTTACTTATAACTGAATATATAAAGTGCATTTCTTAGTACAGATGTATTCCAGATGTTATGTCTCTAAGCTGCACTGCAGTTTCCTAAAGGTAGCTATGTACTGTTGAATTTGGCTGTACATATGGAACAAATGTTTGACTTCAAGCAAATGTATGAAGATACATTGATAGTTACATTACCTGGGGCAATAATACACCAGGCCATGGAGACTAACTGTGGCATAGGGGTTTTTGGAGTCAGTCATTACTACAAGATAGGGGGGCGAGATTGAGACAGGCTGGACATTACACAACAAACATCAGACTAGGCCATGTCTTGTAATATAAACCAACAGGTACCTGTATAAGGACAAGGATAGTGTTACTCAATGGATGCACAGACAGCCTGTAATGGGCCATGGCTACCGAGGCTGGAGAGTCCAACTTCAAGTCTGTTTTTGGTCAGAACCCCTGATAGTGGGGATGGATTTGGGCTGCAGGTGGCATAGCCTCAGGACAGGCACAGGACTGTGCAGCAGTGACTGGACCCAGGGAGCAGGAGAGGTATACCAGAGAAACGTCGTAGCAAGAAGTGAGGATCACGGGAGACTGAGGCAGACTGGAATAGAGGATAACAATGATAGTAATGCAGGGAGCCAGAGCACACAAGAAACCGCAAAGGGCTCAGATCAGGAGGCTTAACTACCTGTTTCACTGACAAAGAGTAGCTGCAAGTGAGAGGTTTAAATAGGCAGGCAGAGACTGAAAAGAAACAAGACATAAGAGCAGTGCAGTGACACCACAAGAGAAATGGTACAGCAAAACAGGCAATAGTAGCAAAAGAAATACAGAATGCACCCAGCAAAAAGCACTATCAATAGAACAGGATGATAAACACCAACATAGCAGGATAGGGCATAGATAAACAAGACTAGCATCCTGTTAACAAACATGGAGCATAAACAAGATTACTGGCGCATACATAGCAGAGCTGAGCTATATGACCAACAAAGGACAATTAGTTGTGGGTAAAGGCACGGGCAAAATTCTAGTAACAACAATAATAATAATATAAAATAAAATGGAAGTATGCTACATGCAGATATGTTGCCATGTCTTAATAAATGAATATAGAAATACATTTTATTGTAATACAGGAAATATATATCAAACAAAGGTTAATATTTGGTATTTGACAGGTTAATATTTTGGGCCTTTTTCCATTGGGGAAACTCTGGTAATATTTCTCTTAGGTGATTTTGTTTTTTGTTAATTTTGGTTTTCTGTACTTACATACAAAACTTCCTTTTCATCTCTTATAACTTGATATATGAATAATATATGACAATGTACTGTATATACTCGAGTATAGCGTTCCCCCCCTCTGCTTATACTCAAATCATTGTCCTGTATGGTGTCAATAAGTTATCCCAGTTTTTTTAGGTGAAATTAGGCGCTTCGGCTTATATTCGGGTTAGCTTATACTTGAGTATATATGGTAGTATGTATACTCGGCATATGTTATATCTGATGGTTTGGATTATCTGTTGTTTTACAGTAAGAACATTGTGCAGCTTTGCACAGATCAGCTCCATCTAAACTTTGGAGGTTTATCTCCAAAATGACAACTACATTGAAATGCTCTATGTCCTTGATTTATGCACATGGGTTTTACAAGGGAAGACGTCATAAGCAAAGCTTCATATTAAGCAATGAATGTAATATGTGGTAGCATTACCCATTCTACAAGGGAACTTGTACAAGGGAAGATAATAGAGACGGCCCATATTAGTGTAACTCCTTGTCAGGTTCTGGTTAATTCTTCCAGTGTGTGTTTATAAAACCATTAACACAATCCCAGTGCACAGTTTATTGATTATAGCTTGTTACAGATGTTACCTGTGTATATTTATTAGTGTTTGTATGTATTTATTTAGTTTACTTTAAATACGGAAGACAGCAAAGGCAAGTAATTTAAATACTGATAATTCAATCCTCCGTGCTGGCAGCAGCCAAACTATTTGGGAAATTAGGAAAATGACCCTTTTCCTTAAAACAATACACTTACAATAAACAAATATGGGTATTGTTTATCGTAAGAGCAAAGGTAAGTAGACTAGACTACTTCAATGAAGAACCTGCAATGTGTTATACGTATGTAACATTGTAAAGCCTTTTGTCACAAAGCATTATGGGTATTCTATGTGTGCAGCTTTGCAGAGCATGTTGACTTCTATATTTATGATTCTAATTAACACTTCAAAGCTGCTAGGTGCTCTCACGCTGTCTTCATCCATCAGAATGGTTCTGCCTCCTAATTGTTCATGCTGAATGGATTTGCATTATTAGTATTATCATACCTGAAGCAAGTGAAAGGAATGAAATGTCATTTTTCACAATTAAGGTGTTTTAAGTCCATTAATTTATGGTAAATGCCTTTTTTCTACATATGTAATTTATGATTAAAAGGAATGGTTGTATTTGGTCTCTTATTTATTTATACAGTAGTGACATCTAGTCGTCATTCGTTTGATCCAATCTGTACACAATTTCAGTGAGAATGCATCAGAAATTTTAATATGAGGTCCGCCACTCTATTGGGATCAAAGCCTGGAATGCTTCATGATTGTAATACTGAGTCCGTTAACCAATGCCTATGATTGATATCAAACCTCTCGAGAGAAAGCTGAATCCAAACAATTGTGATTTCTATATATTAATAATATGTTTCAGACTTTTGCTTTATGTGTAAATAGTAATGGCAGAAAGACACTCTATTCAGGATGAAGAACTAAATATAATCTTATGTTCCTTTTTATATAGGTTCCAATGTGATCGCATTAATCTAGTGCATGAATCTTGGACTTACACCATGTCATCATGCGTGTCCAAGAGGGCTTCTTCTGAGAGGTCTATCCTGCAGGATGATCATGAAACCAGCCAGTCCCATATTGTCTGTAGCTTTTCAACTCTCAGTTTAGACATAGGAATGGAATCTCTTATAGTGGTCACAGAATATGAACCAAACCTTTCTGAGCAGGAACACGACCAGAATGGACAGACTAGGCATCAGAAAGGAGACCTCAAAGAGAACTGCCAGGAGGAACTTGATTTACATAGACTTACTGAAAGAGGGTGTATGACAGATAACACTGAAGGGCTTCCAAAGGACAATAAAGACCAGAGAGGCAAACTCAACATGTCCAATAGAAAACTGTCACTACAAGAACGTTCCCCATCTACTCAGTCTTCAAATGAAAATTTAGCCATGAATGGACGATATATTTATCCATCTCTTCCATATTCTCCTGTGACTTCACCACAGTCTTCTCCGCGTTTACCACGGAGGCCAACTATTGAATCTCACCGAGTCTCCATTACGGGTTTTCAGGTCAGCATTTCACAGTATTAACAAGCAAACTGAAACAATGCATGAAAAAACATTTAGGATGGGAAATTAAATGTATTCAATTATTAGGACTGCACAATAATAATAATAATTGTGATTTGTGTGAGCTTATAAGGCATATATTGATCAAACTGAGTAAAATGCTATAATCTCCATACTTGTGCTCCACCCTATCAAAACCTAAAGTGATTTGCTATTATTTAACCAATTAATAATGGTACTCTCATTTCTATCTTCACTTTCTCATGACTTAATGTTTCAGTGAATCTCCCACTCTGCAGCCTAGCTGCTACTGTTTTCCATGCTCATTAATTTAGTGCTTCTATATATATATATCTATATATATATATATATATATATATATATATATATACATATTTACCCACACTTACATGCAATGTACTTCTCATCCTGTGACTCCGCCATGTCTGTCTGTGTGATAACGCTGTGGGAAACACCATTGCAATTTATCTATAGACTTGGTTTCCCACAGTCGCTAATCCCTCTCCCACTAAACCAACATGGACAGTAAGCATTGCACTATAGTTGCAATAGTTTCAACTTTCAGTGGTATAAACCTGAACCCGGTATCTTCCTGTTCATTCCACTGAAACAAAAATGTTTTCTTTTCTTGTTATTAAGGACTGTGTCCAGCTCAACCAGTACAGACTTAAAGATGAAATTGGAAAGGTAAGTGTGTATATTTCTTAGCCAATATTCTGCAATTTGAATGATTGTTTTAGTACATAAGGTACAATTATTTTATATGACAGTCTAAATGCACATTATCTAAGAAAATAAAACCAATATTATGGAGGGTTTTCCAAAATCATTGACTGTATGACCGTATGGCCTCAAATGCAATCTATTAATGTTCTAAATTAAAATGTACAGGGGAATAATGTAGTATGTATTTAGTATGTATTTAAGCTTGGATGTGTATTTAATGTTGGGTCGTGTATTAAAATTAAAGTTATTTTCCATTACTACTAAGACCATGTTTGCTGGAGACACAGATTCACTATGTTTATGCTGCTCTCTGGAAATAGTGGTACAAGTAGGGACCTTTCATTGTACATCCTAATGGGATAAGTGACATTTTCTATTTGCATCCATGCAGGGCTCATATGGAGTGGTGAAACTGGCCTACAATGAAGATGATAACACTTACTATGTAAGTATATATTTCTGACCGGGGAATGTGGGAATTTAAAGTTAGGCATATATTGTAAGTATACAGAAAATATTTTGAAAGACCCTTGTATAATGGGGCCCAGAAGTTGTAGAAAGTTGTAGAAATATCCATTAAAGATCTAGTTTGAAGACGAGTAGATAATATTGAAGAACTATGGGCCTAATACTAATCTAAACAACCTCAGTGATTTCCATATGCACACTGTGTATTCCCAGAACCAGGTATTCTGCGTGTATGTTGTGTACACTATCACTCATCGTCCATCTGAATTTGGGATGGGGGGGAAGCAATTTAAATTTAAATTGTGTAGTATGGCTGGCATGCAGACGTTCCCTTACACATCTTTTCAGTCCAAGGGGACTGCATTGAAAAAATGCAATCATAAGTTAGATACGGACAAATCGGATCAGCTCCTACAATTGTAATAAGAAATGGTTATGAGTGTTATGTCCCTTAAGATAAATGTATGCTGACAATATACTCAGAATTCATGTCACTTATTTGGAGCTGCAGAGGCAATTAAATATGAAATCAAGAGCTTATTTGCTTGTTTCCATGGTGATAATAAATGTAACCAGAACGTAACTCTTGTTCCTAATCAAAGTTAATATTATGTCTGTAATTCGTGTATAGGAAGGGGGGGGGGGTGTAATTTGGTGTTTGGACTGCATTGGGTGCCAATTCCTGGGTATTAGGGTGCTGCTGAATGTGTCAAACTATGTCTAAAATTTAGCATAGCAGACCATACTGGTGAGCAAAAGCCACCAGTGGACCAATACATTCAGGTGCATTTTAGCACCCCAATGGCAGACGAAGGTGTATATTTACTAAGCGGTGAGATTGGAAAGTGGCGATGTTGCCCATAGCAACCAATCAGATTCAAACTTTCAGTTTCATTTTACACACTGGAGAATGTGAATTTGAATCTGATTGGTTGCTATAGGCAACATCCCCAATTTTCAATCTCACTGCAATCTCACCGCTTAGTAAATATACCCCGAACTGTTTACTGTGTGCAATGTCATCTTTAGTCCAGCACTAACAATGGTCACTCTCGGGCCCCTGAACAGTTATACTGAAAACCCATCGTAAATGTGTTCAGAGACAGTATATAGAAAGTGCCAATACACAATTATTCTGTGACTTTTCAGATGTTAATATGCAGAGGGTGTGATGAAATGAGATTTCAAGCGGCATTGTGTCATTGCTTTATGTAATTGGTCACGGTATGAGTGTTCTTGTGGCAGGTCATTATTGCCTTGGTTTTCTCTAGCATTGATGTTCTCTGCAGCTAATGCTCCAGGTAATAGCGGGGGAGATTGTGTGGGAGCCAATTCAGGCACAGGGGCTGCATTATTGTTATTTTTCATGGTTTGCTTTGTTCTTTTATTGAACAATTAGCATATCAATGCTCATTTAACAAGAGTCATACATATTTGGTAGCACAGCTTAAGAATTTATAATAGCTTATTACCTACGTATTGATTTTCTTTACCTTATTATCATTACAGGCAATGAAGGTTCTTTCTAAAAAGAAGTTAATGAGACAAGCTGGATTTCCCCGTGAGTATCATTTGATCCCAGTTTATAAACATGGTATGCTGTAGTGACCTTGTGGGCCTGTATTCTTGTGAATAAGCAGCTCTTTTATGTGTACTAAAACAGTGTATATAGGATATAAAGTCATTTTATCAACATTTAATCATTCAACACCATTAGGTCGGCAATTATTTGAACAATCTTATACCCCGGTCACATTACCAGCCTTGAAAAAGCTAGCTTAAGAGCCAGGGTGTAGAGCTGGGGAAATTGGAAGGGCTGTGAAAAAAGGACCGTTCAGATTAGCAGAAAAAGTCAGCTTTTTGTAAAAAAGCAGTGTCTGCACTGTTCACGTTGAACCCTGCTTTTTGCTACCAGTACACATCATTACTCAGAAAATGTGCTGTGATTGTTTGTTTACATGAGGGGAGGGGGGAGCAGGGAGAGACAGGCAGTGTTGTGCTGGAAACAGCTGACTGTGTGAGCCAATCTCCCACAATGGGAGAGGAAAGCCAGCTATGTAGTGTGCACACTGACTGAAAAAGCCAGAGAGTAGGGCAAAACCCCTTCTAAAAAGCAGACTCTGAACACCAGCTTTCAGTAGCCGGCTTTTTGTAAATGGAGCGTTCACACTGAGTTTAGAAGCCAGATTTTTTATAGCAGCCAGCTTTTTCACCAATAAAGACAGTTAATGTGAGGTAATGTGAACGGAGTATTAGTGTTGTTAACAGTACAATGTTAGATCCGAAACCCTAACTCCAATGGCAGCCTAACTGTAACCATTAATTCTACCCTAAAGCTATAGTAGTGCCCATTCATATCATGGTTAGTACAGATGTGTAGATCAGGCATTCCCAGTAACTGCAGTGATCCAGCACTAGCACACACTCCTTCATCTAGCAGGTAAGTTTCAAGTTGTGACCGTATTCTGAACTTAAATAAACTCTGAATAAACTCAGTGATTCTCAGTGTTTCATAGAGATAAAAACTAACGCAACATCCTGTTTGTGTCAGCTCCCATGTGGTTTTCTCATTAAGAAATATGTTGGTTTAGTGTTTTCAGGGGCTTAGCAGTTAAAATATAATGATATCTTGAGTTGTCAGTAATGGAGTACTCATTTTCTTATAGCTTTCTTACTACCTGTATTCTTCATTTTACAGGCCGACCTCCTCCCAGAGGGGCAAAAGCAGTTACTGATGGCAATGTTCAGGCAAAGGGACCAATTGAGAGAGTTTATCAGGAAATAGCTATTCTAAAGAAGCTGGACCACCCCAATATTGTCAAGCTGGTTGAGGTAATTTAGTGTAGATATTAGCACTAACGCACTAACATAATCACATTACTATGTTTAAGTCATATGTTTTTATTCTGGAGGTCAGTTAATACCTAAACAACCATAATATGGTTGAATATTATTTAACCATATTATTGTTGAATTTGGTTAAAAATGTTTCTTTGTTCTAAGAACCATTATACCCCTATTCTATTATTTCTTTATTAAAAATAACAAATCACTCACACAGATCAGAGATGTATAACCACAAAAAGGATATGTAACCAGATCACTCATATAATATATATACATGTATATATACAAGTAATAATAAGAATAATAATAAATGAGAGGTGGAGGCCTAAAAGGCTGTGGTAGAAGGATAATGCATTCTCCCTAAAAGCCATTATCTGCCTCATGGACATTTATAATGCTCTCCGGAATATCATTAATGGTGATTTTTTTTAATGGAATGTTCTACTATTATCCAAAGCCAGAGACAACATGGCAGACTAGAAATTCATCATATTAATTACACAATATTAGATCAGGGCTCAGACTAGAGAAGTGGGTATTTGGGGCATGGAGGATGAGGTTATGGAGAGAACATCTATCACCAAATTGCTGGTCTTATACAAGGGGGCAGAACTTTGAGCACTGTGTTAGATTACTAAGATTTTCTGGATTAAACTAAATATTAAGAGTTTTATGGAGGCTGATGTGCAGATCCAAAGCTTAAACGGTGTGCCTCCTATCCAGAGTTCCAACATTAGCAAATCTAGATAGGACAGTGAAAATGTGCCACAATACAAATCACTGTCATGTAACCAGATATGTGTTCTATGAAATAATTCATGCTTAAATGTAACCTTATAACTGTGCAGTATAAACTGGGCTTAAGACCTGTCATACAGATCTTTTCAATACAACACCCTTCTGCAGTGAGATGCTTGCATAGGACACGTAACTTGCATCCATGTAAGGGAAGTGCATTCAGAAGGGGGTATGACATACCGGCACTTCTCCCACGTTGTAATGGAAAAAATTCAAATCTCCATTTACTTCCATTATTTTCGATGTCTCCATACTGCCACGTCTGAATGTCCATACCACCACTTCTAAATTTCCACCTCGAACACTGGTTGGTCTATAATGTTCTGCAGCACTGGTCTCATGGAGCAGAATCAGGGAAAGATAGACGAGTTTTAGGAAACTTATTTAAATGTAATTAAATGTTTTGTGCATAACAAACTGTATATATTATAAAATTTAGAAGTAATAAATAATCTAGACTCATCTAGATGAAGACGTCCATTAATCATCAACATGACATAAACAATGAAGCCATGGACTAATAAGTAGAAATGGAAAGTGTTTTGTTTCACTGATTGACACTTCTATAATTGCACACATTATTTTTGATACTGAATTGTAAGAATATATCTTCACAGTCCCTCATCAACACATTAGTAAACCATTGTATGATCCATTGTGACACTGTGTGGCAATTTCTTTGTGCGGGAATGCCTTTGAGTGAGAGAATTTTGCTCCCCACCCATTCCCGACACCTCTCTCTTTCTCTTTCTCTCTCTCGGCTGTAGTGCAGATGTTTTTCCTGCAGCGCTAGAAGGCTTTTGGGGTTAATTATGAATGCTTTAGATACTACTACAGCAGATTCTGCATCAGTTCCCTTGGAAACATGCAAACTGGATGAGTTTGATGCAAAGTCTGAATAAGTGAAGCCTGATTAGCCTGGTTTTATAAGAGCTGTGTATTCCCTAGTGAAATACAGCGCTATGCATTCTAATACAGACCTAAATACTCCTCACTTTGCTGCTATTTATATGAGGAAAGTGGGTCTTTAACCACTTTTCTACCACTGATGTCTGCCAGAATATATGCGCACAATATATAATAACAGGAAGCTTATCACATCTAAATAAGGGGCATATATAAACGTTAGACAGAGATCTTTCTTGAACAAATACCATATGATATCATAGCATTGAGCGCAAATGACTTTTTTCTTCTACATACTTATTTGGGCAGCTCCTAGGTTTGTGTAGGGGTTGAAAAATGTTACTTTCAGTAACATTTTGCCATTAAGAGCCATCTGTTTTTTGTCCAAGATACTGATCCTTATTTATGGTTTAGTTAAGAGATGCTAGAATTGCATGGTGTACATAGTGGTTGGTCTTGTTACATCTGGAATATAATTTTTCAATAGGTGTTCACTAAAGTTTATACCTAGTTAGGACTAATGGTTTCCTGTTTTTGTGCAAGTTTACCCCTGCCTTTCGAGCACCGGAATTTAATTAACTTATCCAGCGTTAAACTTAATTAACACATTTGTGCATTTGTAGTTGGAAGCTTATCAGGGTCTAGTAGCCAAAAGGTAGTACTGGCCTACCGAAGCCTAGGGGTGCCTCCTTTGGGTAAATTAGCTCTCAGTTTGAAACACATATGTGACCCAACATTGGGACTCTCATTGTTCACAGTTAATTTGTTACTGATTAATTGCAGTGTTACAAAGGCATTTTCCCAGTTTTTCTGTTAAGCTGGTAAAGGTATTGGTGGGGTGTAAAATGGTTATGTTAAGAATTGTATTAGTAAGGTTGACACAATCGGTAGAAAGGAGAAAAGGAAGTATAATGAAAACAGCTAGAAGAAGCCACGGGCATTATGTCAAACCTAGACCATAGATGTTGGGGAGATAGGTCAAACCTCACTGGGGTTGGTACGTGGAGAAGTGTGCTGTCTCCTAAGGTAAGTATGATGACCTGTAGTTCAGATAGTTTTTATTATAGTTGTGCACCTAACCCAACCATAGGAATCCATTTCCATATAAGAGTTGGTCCATTTGCAGCAGACAAGACTGGGGCATTGCATCTGTTGCCTCTGCTCATGTGGTGTGAATACCAGGCTGTGAAAGATGCACAGGTACCCCCTGTGTTTAGACCTGAAGAGAATAGGGGTAACCCCAGCAGTAAGGCCTCCAGTAAGCCCTCTGAGGCTGTTCTGAATTATGTCTTTATAGAACATCCCGGATGTATAGATCAGCACTGCCGTCCTACCTTAGGTGTTGTTTACATGTGAGTAGGTGACAGAAACTGTAAAGAAAATACTGTAATTTAATACAATACATTATAGCTGCCTCTGACTGCTTTTGCCAAATCATAACCCACTTGGTTGTACTTGTTACCAGGATATACTGTTTATAAAGCTTGTATATTATTCCCTTGCTTGTGTTTAAACTGTATGAGTGATGACACATAGAGTATTTTAATGTATCTGACAAACACTGATTAATGGTACATCAGTGCAAGGGTTGATATGTAAGAAAGGATCAGCAGGAAGCATCTTTTGGATCATAGTAAATTAGAATATATGAGAGTAATGGATGTGAAATATGGTCATGCCCACCTGATTGGATATAGTGTAACATGAGAGCAAAGGCACAGAGCAGACTCTTTTACCATTTGGTATTAATAAAGAATTTGAACATAAATGCACAGAACAAACAAATTCATTATGAAGACAAAGCTATCATTTTCCTGTGTGAGAGAAGGCACTCCCAGGGTTAGTGGAACCTCATCACTTGCAAAGTTGAAAGTCTTTTGTCTCTAGATTAAACACATTTTATTGTATTCTCACTCTGTATATAAGTTGTGTAAATGATTCCAAATTATGTAAGCATCTAGTCACACGCTGTGACTAGTACAAGTAATCCCTTTCTTTATAACCTTAACTTTAATATATGCCCAGTCTATTTCACCATCTGAGAATGCTTTCCTGGCTGGGACTTATTCCTGTGTAAACATTTCTGATCACCCTTAGCAGTTACATTCTCCATAGCCAAGGATGTGCCAGTCCATGTTCACATGACTGTAATAAAGCAGATACATGGAATTCTCAGGCAATGGTGTTTGTCACACACTGGCCACTTACTTGGCTGCACAGATGGAAAACTGTACAAATGCATGATATAAAGCAAGCCCTGATCACAAGCTGCCCTGATGTAATACGTTCTTTCACAAGAGCTTAACCATTTCAATACACACTCACAGGGGTCTTCTGCTTTATCGACAACAGGTGCACAGTTCCATGTCCCTGAAATCACTATTTGATTAACCTAGTTAACATGATAAATTATTGATGTTTACTACTAACATTAAGTACTCTAGCACACTATTACTAATAAAAAAATAAAATGCTTCATATATTCGATCAATCTCTACATTTTTGTATGAAAATAAATGCAACAAAAGACATCATATTGACTTTATATTTTTGAGCCAATACAATCTTATTTGACTATCTTCAGCCTATGCCTAAACTCTACTGTTTATTAATATGTGATATATTGTAATAAATATAATCATGTATAGAGACTATAAGCATTTCATTTTCCACATACATCTTACCAGTCTTCCTCTTGTGTTGCTAGGTGCTGGATGACCCCAGTGAGGACCATCTATACATGGGTAGAAAACCTTTTCCTATGCTTCAGGCAATGTAACCTGTTAACATTAGATACATCTGCTACTTAGCCCCATACTTTTTCTTTCATTTGTAATCTCAATTTGTTGCTGCTTATCTTATAACGTGTTTCACATATTCTGTAGCCCATAGAAACCAACTACATTTTATTACTGCATAGTGTACCAGACTTACACTAGAGTGTAAGCTTGTGGGCAGGGCTCTCTTCCCCAACCTGATGACGCTATATAAAAGCCGGTTAAGAAATAAAAGAAACAATTCGATATTCGAGTTTATGTCTGATATACCTAGGAAAGGTAGTCATTTTAAAACCATTGATTTCTTTACAGTGTTGATTTTTAGCTATTATTTATTTATGAACAATGTAATGGCAGTCCTCATGTAAGAGCGTATGCATACCAAACCCCTTGAGTGCACGTACATCTGAAACATCAACTTTTACCTTACTCTTTGTACATATATAAAATGTGGATGGTGAGGATAGTACTTAAGGGCTTAGCCAAGTCCTTGATCCGTACTAACATTTTTTGATGTGCACATGTTGAAAGTAAGAGTGTAAAGTTACACCTGGGCAAAACCATGTTGAATTGCAGGGAATATAAATTTCATCTGCTGGAAACAGTATTAGAGTTGAGAGATGATGTTTCATAGAGGAAGTCTAATAACAGTGTAACAGTAACACTGGTCAGTATCTGTGCAATAAGCAAAAGCAAAGTATTATTTCTGCATGCACACACTAACATATATTTCACTTCTCCTAAAACTCAAACTAGTTTTGCCCAGGTGTAACTTTGTGCTCTGTGACACAACAGTTGTTCTGAATGTAAAAGTCCTAGGCCATATTTACTAAACTGTGGGAATGGAAGAGTGGAGATGTTACTCATAGCAACCATATCAAGGGTGTGAGGGACATATGTGAAGTGGGCACACTCCCAGGTTCCCCCTCAGGATTGCAATCAGCCTGTCACAGGCGCTGCAGCTCAGTACTTTATCTGATCTTATGGAGTAGCTGGAGAGCAGTGACACAGTGATGGCTACTAGAGGGGGAACTGCTCACTTTAAATTAGTTGTACATGGGGTTTATTTAGATTATACCTAAAGCCCTGCCCCCTGTGAGCCAGATTCAGATTTACACTCCATCTGATGATTGGATGAAAAAAGCCAATTTTTGTTGTAATTTAAGGAATTGTAATCCACCATACACTGTACAATAATTATACAGCAAAAAAATATAAAATATGCAAATATGTTTTTTTTTCCCAAAAATATCATTTGATTTATGCTTCTAAAGTGGGTCTTATTGGCAAAAAACTATTTAAGATTGAGCAGACCAATAGATCAAAAAATCGGTTTCTGTCCATTTGAACGATATCAGCCGATCGTTTAAAAAAATCGTGACTTAAGCTGGGCATGCACTATAAGAGAAATTGTTCCATGGGGGTATATTTACTAAGCAGGGAATTTGCTGGGGAATTGAAA
>JABWIB010001071.1:45041-63565 GCA_016617825.1 Platyplectrum ornatum
AAATTCTTTAAAAATCAGACAATGTCATTTTCTGGATTTTTTTTCCTCATTTTGTCTCTCATAGTTGAGGTATACCTATGATGAAAATTACAGGCCTCTCTCATCTTTTTAAGTGGGAGAACTTGCACAATTGGTGGCTGACTAAATACTTTTTTGTCCCACTGTACAATATATTTCTTCTCCTTTTACATTTGGTCTTGATGAAGATGGTTAAACTAGGTGTCTCTGTGCCTTTGTATCGGTAAGAGCTTTATGCACATAGTTGCCCTCTCACTTATACCCCATTCACCCAGACAACCCTGGTAAATCTGTTTTTAATGAGCAGGGTTGTTAGCTGTAGATTAATTCACAAACTACCCTGGTCAACACTGTTCACACTGAACCAGGGTAGTTAGCAGTAATTTTAGCGCCATTCACACTGAGCACACTACCCGGGTAGTTGAGTCAACCCAGGAAGTTGACAGAATTACCCGGGTAATAGCCATCTGTGTAAATGAGGTATGACACACAAATGGACTGGATCAAGACTTACTTTTGAACTTATCAGCGAGCAAAACCATGTTGAATTGCAGGGGAGTTAAATTTCATTAGTTGCAAACAGTAACAGGAGTGAGAAACATCACAGGCACTCATACCCAAAGGGTGTCATTAGTAAGGTTTGGCAGGATTAGATTAGGTCATGCAGCCTCAGTGGTGGATCCACTTTTTTTTTTTAAATACGTTTTATTGAGTTTTTCACTTTAAAAGAAATAGCAAGTACCAAATCTACTCATGTTATTTTTCAATGTAAATGCAGAATCGATCAGTAACATGTTCATATTTTTCTTTTTCTTTTTTTAGGGCAGTGATGGATGTACCCACTACTAATCCATTAACAGAAGTCCAAGCACGGTTTTACTTCCAGGATTTGATTAAAGGAATTGAGTATTGTAAGTTTTATGAATTTTATGTAGCAGCAGCGTGACATGACGTTTTGCTTTCCACATAAGGTTAAAAATGTAAAGAAACATCCTTGCTTGATGTTGGGAATGTTTGTGTCTATGGATGAAAGGAGTCTTGCACTGCTCTGCGTAGAACACCTTGTCCAAATAGGTGCTTGTATAGCCATGCAAGGTCTATGTATGTATATATAGTACGCTCACAGTTTCATGAACTGTTTCACAGGAAAAGATCAAATGATTATTCTGTCTTTACAGTGCACTATCAGAAGATTATTCATCGTGATGTAAAACCATCTAATCTCCTAGTGGGGGAAGATGGACACATAAAGATTGCTGATTTCGGAGTCAGTAACCAGTTTGAAGGATCAGATGCTTTCTTGTCTAATACAGTGGGAACACCAGCGTTCATGGCTCCTGAGACCCTCTCAGAGACCAGCAGAATATTTTCAGGAAAGGTACGCTGCCGGTGTGTCTATGAAAGTCACACCTTATAATGTATATATGTAGATGTTTTAAATATATGGGTATGGTCTTTATATTTGAATTTGTTGGAAAAATGTTTGTGATTGAATCTTCTATCAGTACACTGTGTGTGTACATTCACACACGCTCACACACATCCCACATTCACTGACCCCGATAATCTGCTTTTGTGTCTAATATCTACAGAAATCTCTCACATATATGTGCTGAGTAGGAAGTGTAAGATAGCTACCATGGAAACTGATACTTGTGTTATTGTAAACCCCGCATGGCAGGTGTACAGTGTTACTGCATTAACATCATTTTATTGCTCACTTGTGTTTGCAGGCTCTGGATGTTTGGGCAATGGGAGTCACCCTGTACTGCTTTGTGTTTGGTCAGGTATTTATCTGCTTAGAAGAACTGCAATGTCTTACTTTGTATTTGTGTGTGTATTTACTGTGTGTATAGAATTTATTCACAAATATTGAATTCATGTGAACATTAAAAAAATAAACCTGGACTTATTTTACAATTAATTTTTATGCAACAGCAATTCAAAATATCTTTACAAAATGGACACAACAAATACTGACAACATATTTATTCAGATTGCCAAAGTTTTTATTGCTTTGAAATACATTAGAGACTATTATACTATACACGGATGAATAAAAAAGTAATTGATATTAAACATATTACAAAATCAATGCTATGTAAACCATAAAAAATAATAATAATGTAAATTTATTTAACAACAAAGGATCGGATGCGCATCTTATTCATAGTTTTAGGGACCAGATCCAGAACCATTATGTACTGTTGGACTTACGAGTGTAAAGTTACTGGTGGGTAAAACCATGTTGAATTGCAGGGAGATAAAATGAATGTTAGTGTTTGCATACAGGGAGAATACTTTATTGTTGCATTTTGAAACTGACCAGTGTTACTATTACACTGTTATTAGACTTGGGCTAGGAAACATCATCTCTCACCTCTAATACTGTTTGCAACTAATTAAACCAACCAATTCAATTAAACATGGGTTTGCCCACTTGTAATTTTACACTCCTAAGATCAATACTACATAAGTCTGGATCCAGTCCAGTTGTAGCAGAAAAGGTACACAAGATAGAGAGCGTTAGCACAATATATCGAGAATCTTAACATAGATGCAGTGTTCTATATAGGTCCTACTTATCGGTGGTGGGTCGGGTATTCACAGGGGTGGGGGGCATGGGCTTTAACGAATGGGATCTCCAAGTGGATTAGTCTGCGCATAGGGAAAGCGGTCTGCCCTTGTATGGGAATCTGCATAATTCAGGTTTACACATTATTAGAACTGCATGTTTTATGGCTCTTGTGGAAAAGGCCCACAAGACCCAGATAAAGATGAAAGGACTGTGCATAAAGTGTGCATGGTACTCTGATGTTTCCTTTTTTATTCCGCTCATATCATTTCTTCACATTTTAGTGCCCTTTTATGGATGAGAGGATTTTGTCACTTCATGGCAAAATAAAGAATCAGCCATTGGAGCTGCCAGACCAGTAAGTTTTGTAGATCTGTTAATGATTGTATATGTAGAAGGATTGATGTCTATGTAAAGTACATCTAGTGCTACTACCTATAATCCTAGATGTTTCTGCTTCCACAGGCCAGAAATATCAGAGGACTTGAAGGATCTCATTCTCAGGATGCTGGACAAGAACCCGGAGTCTAGAATATCTGTTCCTGAAATAAAGGTAAGCCCCCAGTGAGTACCACATATAGTTGTAGAGCACGGCAAACCATTTGCAAATGAGAGAGGACATTTAACTATAGAGTCGTCTCGCATATTTGGCTTCACGTGGGGTTTAAAGTTATAAGTTCAAACAGTGGCAAATATTAGAATATTTTCACATAAGTTTTCATTCAAAGGATAGTATTGTTTCTATGGAACTGATTTCATTTTTGGTTAAGATTCTATACTTTAAGGTCTGTTGGTTAAGGTGTAACAAAGTGTTAAAAATGTTTAAATATGTATTAAAATGCTTTGATTTTAAATTCTTGTACCTACTTATTTATTTGTCAATTGGTTTTCAGCTACATCCATGGGTCACGAAAAATGGTGTTGAGCCTCTACCAAGTGAGGATGAGAACTGCACCTTGATAGAAGTCACAGAGGAAGAAGTGGAGAACTCAGTGAAGCACATTCCTAGCTTGGCTACAGTGGTCAGTCCTGATATAGTAACACACAAGTCTTGTTATTCCATGCTTGATATTGGCATCCTTTCTTCTCAGCCTTCATTCATTGAGAAATTCAGGAAGGGAATAATTATAAATGGGAATAATGTCCAGTTGCTTAATTCCATGTTTTTCCACTATTCTAATTTTCAATTGCTAATTTAGACTCTGGTTCTGCAAGGTATAGTCTGCATAAAGCAGATAATATAATTGCTTTCTGGGTGGCTATATCATACAAGACAGTGCTCAGCTTGAGGCGTTGGGCTGGGAACTCAGTACGTGTATATTGCTGTAGATTTATCCACTGTCCATTTGACTCCTCAATGGTATCCTGGAAATTTTCAGGATGACTGTCATCAAAATGCCGAATTTGGTTTGACCCTGCCATCCTCTGCAACAAAAGTGTATTCTGCATGTCAGACTATCACATTTCTAAACCAGATACCAGGTTTCATACACCAAGCACAGGATATTGGTACCAGGAACAGTTTTAAGATACAGAGAACAGGTCAGAGGTACTGGGATTAGGGTACTTGTACCAAGAGGAGGTTGCAGATATCAGGAACACTGTTTCATTCCCAGTTCTTCCGCTGTTTGAAGATCTTCCATCACAGCAAGTGTGCATCTGGAGAATCCGGATCTGTGCTGGAAGTATGCTTTGTGCACGTGCATAGTCACGAATTGGGACATTTTCCACTAAAAATCGGAGGAAAGCTCCCACATCTCTTAATTTGAACACAATTATATAGAGCTAAATATAGAGTTTTGTATTGGGTATATAAGTGTATCCTCAATGGCAGGGTACTGTATACTAATATAATTCTTCCTTTCTCCCCTAATTTAACATTGACATTGCTGGATGCATTCACTCTCTTACACAGTAATGCCTACACTGCTGACAACACATATGTAACACACTGCTGTGAGCCTCTCTCTCAGAAGTTTAAAGTGCTCGTAGATACAGTGACACGGTGTCCACAATAATACTGCATACTATCAATATTGATATGTGTCCATTACTCCATCTCAGATACTTGTTAAAACTATGCTTCGGAAGCGCTCCTTTGGAAATCCATTTGAGGGAAGCAGAAAGGAGGAGCGGTCGTTGTCCTCTCCTGGAAATCTACAAACGTAAGTGTTAATATACTTGCAATTTTATTGTGGTTTATTATTGTTCTGTTTTATACATATAGATGTACACCAGTTATTGCATGTAATAGACACTAACACTTGAGCCATAAAAAGTATTCCTTCTGTCAAAGTATTTATTATACTATATACTAGAGTGGGGTAAATAAAAGTAAAAATGTGCAACATACTGTGTGTAGTAATAGATTGTAGTGCTCAAAGACTAATGCAAAAACAAAACAACAGGGCCAATGGCCTATTTAAAGGTAAATAATAAATGTCCAATCTTATTGGTGAGGTTCAAAACCACAAACACAATTCGTAATAAGATTTAATAGATGCTGTTAGAGCTAGCTCCAGAACACAAGCTCAAACAGGCACAGTTTGTATGCATGGATGAAGATGGTGAAAGGCATCACTGTTAGTACAGTTATACATACCAGGTAAGAAGTTCAGGACATCCCAATACCATGGCATGGTGACATATATCAATATATACAATAAATCATGCACACCTCCAATCCACTAATTATTTTAGGTTTGAGTTTAAATGTGTTGTTTTGTGTCTGTCAATTTATACTAAATACTAAAATAGTGGTGACTTGCTCTAGGCTTTGATAGCCAGGGATGATGACCGGCAAGACGGGTTCACCCTCTATGATCTGGGAAGTGTTAATCCTGGGAAGTCAGACTCAGGGAAAGACATCAGCAGCTTAACCAAATGGAAACCCCTGAGTGTCAATAACAGTGGAGGTTGTGATTTTTAGGAGACAATAGTCAGATGTGATTTATTAACCAACAACCACATCCTCCAGGCGCAGGTTTTATTTCTTTCCTTTTTAAATACCCTTTTGTTTTCGATTCTAGAAAAAAAAGTCAGGGGATATTCCAGCAAAAGGTAATGACTATAAAAGTTCAGAAATTCCAATCTACCTAATACTTTCTTCTCACTGCTACTTACCTAACTTGGCTATGCGTGGTGTTCACCTGCACACATTACACAGGACAGGTAGCAGCTAGCTTCTGTATTTATGTACTTTCCTCTGCCATCAAAATGTAAAGTACCTGGTGGTGACCATTGCCTGCACTAGAGTATCATTTGCAAGGAGAGGTTTTCCATAATGTGACACTGCGATTAGGTCCAATTGTATAATTGTATCTTTGTGGTTCAGTGAAAGGAGGGAAAAGTGTTACCTCAGGACCATTGATTTGGGGACACAATAGCATTTGATGATATTCATGATAAGTCTTCCCTTTCTAGGCAGTGCTTATTTATATAGGCAGTGACCCTTCTCCGAGATATTTTTCCATCCTCTGCCTTAAAGTGTTGCTACTAACAACTTATTCTCTGTTGATATTGTGATTTGTCTTTACTGTATGAACAGCATGACCTGCCCTCTACCTCCTTCTTACCCTTTCCTGCCCCTTTTTGTTTTCTTTTCTTACCCTTACCGCCCGTTTTCCCTTCTCCTAGTGTCCTTTGTAACTTTGTATTTATTTCTGGGGTTTGGATAGTGTTCTGATACCTCTATCTTTTGAAGCCCCTTGTTTGGAGGCTCTATAACTATAATTGACATGTGTACACTGTCACTGTTGTGTTTCATATTTTGTATCTTCCTGACAATCTTAAATCTATTCTAAACAGATTTAGAAAAAAATAGATCCATTGAAATCTTTACAGCTTACATCTATAACTTCTCTGCTTTCCTACTCATTATATTCTACTTCCTTTCTGTGATACTAATACTGTTGATTTATTAGAGTTATATGATTTGTGTAAGCATTTTATTTACATTCACAGGATTCAGGGAAGCGATGAAAGTCTGAGAGAGAGCGACCTACCAGAGTTGGGAGAGGATGAGGTTCTTTCCTGAGAGACTTGGCATGGGTACATCATCTCTGGATAAAACGTGTTCATGGGAGCACACCAAGTGTAAACTATACTGTGCATGCTACTCGCTGAGAGAACATCTTATGTTGCTGCATGCGCTAGAGACCTTGTCCTGCCTTGACTTGTTAAGTTGTTAAACATTATTGATTACTTAGTAGTGGGTCCTCACTTCCAGAGGACTCCTGGAAAATGATCCAGGGAAGGTGCTTGTATTGGTTATTGCAAAAAAAAGGATTCAGTTGGCTTGTAGCAGATGTAGTAATGATGCCAAATATTACACACCTACACACTGAATGCTTTCAGGACACTAACCTTTTATTATCTAGTTATATAGTCTGTCAAAAATGACATTGCTCTTGGGGCTTTTCCCTTGCAGAGGCCCCTATTGCCATTTGTCTTGGTCTCTCTTCCTACCCGAGACCGCGGCCTTATTCCTGCCTCAAGGCCGCACCGCTCCGATCTACACAACGGCGCCATCTATCGGCTCACCAAAGATTGCAGCGTGACAGACAAGACCAAACTAACCTTTTCATTATATAGGATGGTCTTATAATATATTCATGTAGTGCAGGCCCTAATGCAAGGAGCACTGATTGGAGGGAATGAAAGAGAAGAGGGCTTGCTAAGTCTTGATATAGCCAATAGCTTCACAAGTGGTAGTTGAATGCTCAGCAGAGTATTTGTCTTGTACTGCACATTGGCCAGTAGAGAACCATTTTATCAGGCAGACCCATGTGTTTTTTCTAATGCTTTTTCTTTTTTATAAGGAGAATATGGCTTTAATGCCAACAAAGGGGGGGGGGGTTTGTTCACTTAATCATTCACTAGTGCATGCCTATATCACCATGTAATTCTTGGACTTAGTTCTCACCCTGGACTTATTCCACAGTTTTTGCATAACAAGGATGCTGTACACGTCAGAACCAACCAACTCTGTATAGGAAATAGTGAACAGGACAGTCAATTAAAACATGAAAGCAAAAATATACAAATCCCTGATCGGATTAATGCCTGAGCATACGTCACAATAATATGCTGCTGTTCAGGCAGTAAACAAACAAAAAAAGAACCGTATTGAATGCTAGTGAATGAAATAATTGATAATTCTTTTGTTTACATATCTAGGACACTATATTATGCACCTTACACAATCCCCTGACATAGTCCATAATTATCATGGAACACCATGTTTGATCAGTGCAGAGCACATGGATGTGGACACATGGCTTTTGTGTCCCAATTGCGTTCGTGCGGGTTTGGATCCGCTCCTCTGTCTTTTTGTACATGTTGCTTTATTATATATCAGCGTTATTCACTTGCATATAAAATTTGATTGCCAAGATATACACACATGACAACACAGCCAGCAACATCCACATACTTCGTCATTTTACAAACAAAGCTTATGCCTGTTATACTTCCAATTCTTTCACCATGCTGGAGCATCACTACAAGCAGGCTTGTCAGCCTATGTTTCCAACTCATGGTCATCTGTGCCAATTCTAAACAAAATAGAGCCAATCAGCTTCTTCCGTCATAACCTGTAACACTGCCATGAGCTTCTGGTTTCAGCTTTAAGACGATTATATTATAAATATATAATGGGAGATATTCAGAAAATATGGAACACAATGTAAAATGTGCTGCAGCCATAGCAACTAATCAGGTTTAAACATTTATTTCAAGTTCAGGTTACACAATGTAAAGTGACTACATTTTTAGGTCAGGTTTACAGCACTTATGTGTCCTGTTCCAGGTTCCATTTAACCACTTTGATATTATATAGTATTAATGCTGAAAATGATTACAGAGCAGGAGACAGTTATATGAAGTACAGACCATGACCTGACTACTAGTTATAAAGTCGCACATACCTCATACTCCAGCTTCCCTTGTATAAGCCATGTCATGTTATATAAAGACTGTTTGATAAAAAGCATCAGGTTCTAGAGCACATATGTTTTATCACACATGATATATATATATATATATATATATATATATATATATATATATATACACATATATATACACATATAGGGCTTGACCCAGTCCCCATTCAAATGCTGGAGGTTAAACTCTTCTCTCCCGTGATCCACATTGTCGAAAGGTATTGCAAATGTAAGATATAACCAATTCCAAAGACAGATGTATGGGTGCATGTATAAAATGTTGTGCAGATGTGTATAACTTCAAGATTTCATACAACTTGTTCCCCATACATTAAGTGACATGTTTACATAGCTACAGTCACATGAAAAGATCAGGAGTTACCAGACAATGCAACTGATTTATTGTGTTTAGAATATTTACAGAGTTTGCATTAACTTCTCTACCTCCAGGAAACCTTAGTGTTGTCAGATAATACATTTTATACATGGATCAAAATATGGATTCAATACTCCATGTCTCCATATCTGAAAGTTCATTATACTTGTGGAAAGTAAATGCACTTCAGTTGACAGCCTAATGTGTGAGTTGTTATACCACTGACCCTTATACCATCCATATAATATCTATTTAAATAATGCCATCATTGTGGAACTGTGATTGAAGGTTACTGTTCCACAGTCAGTTTAACTGGCCAGCCTAAAAATGTAGACTTCCACGTGTAAGGTGCACCTCTGCCCAGGAGCTCAGGAATGGTTGGCTTGATTATGAATTTTGTTCTTATTTTGTGGTTAAAGCCAGGTATGGTTGTTTCCTCACCATTNAGGTGATAAGAGATGTTTTTACAGCCAGAATCTTGTTGAATTAATATGTTTTTTAACTGGTTTTACCAGTACGATGTGTAAGAAGGCCAATTGCACATGGGTTGATTTTCATTTATTAGTGGAACTAACTCTAGTAATGACAATAATTAAGAATAAATGCTACATGATTGCATATAGATACCCATTAAATAGGTTTGACACAAATAACATATTTGTCAGCACTGCAATGTCATTATTTTCGTTCAGCTAGGCTTTCGGATGTCATATTATTTGTCTAGTCATCTTTTCACAAGCGGATCATAATTTGTTTTGGTGTTTTATATGCGACACATTTATTAAGAGATTTGCAGCATGTTTGTCTGTCATGACCCCTCTGGCTTCAATCACAGGGAATCAACAAGAAGAATTTAAGATGAGATTAATGACCAATAGATGGTGCTATATGTGTTATATTCTTGCTATGATAACCTGCATCAGAACTGGTTCTAGTGGCTGTCGAAGTTTTGTATAAATGAATTGTATATATCATCAGACAAATCTCTTCAGTTACATAAATAACCGTTTCATGGTGGAATGTTGCCAGTCTACAGTGATAACATCAACTATTTCCACTTCCAATAACTATTTATAGATTTTGTGCTTTTCTAGAATAAAAGTTACATTTTGTAACAGATGATTGCTCTTTTGATGTTGGTTAAATATTCATATTTACAGCTAAAATTTGATGTACTGTATTGTGGACTTTTTGGCCAATAAGCCAAAGATTATACTTGCAGCTTTCAGGAATGATTTAATTCCTGTCCTATTTTACAAAAAAAAAAGAAAAAAGAACCTTCATAAGGGAAGAATATAAATATAAAAATATATATAATATTAAAACACTTTTCAATCAGTTAAAATATAGCTGTTATTGGTGTACTGTATAGTTACAAAATGAATTACAGAATGTTTGTAAGATTTGTTACTTATTGCATGAAAATAAATCTGCAGATATGTATTTTGGGTATAAAACCTACATATAGCTGCTAATATATCTATCACTTACATGTTTTCTATGCTTTTGTATGAGTTGCACTAATGTTTTTGCAGATACAGTACAACATTTCACCATATTTTAAATGTATACGTGATGTTAGATGTCTCTTGGTTAACGTTGTACATTTTTAAAAGATATCACTTAATTGTAGCTTTTTTAATTGAATTTCTTTTATGCTTGAATTCTTTTTTTCTTTTACTATGCATTTCATTTTACTAAGTTATATGTTTAAATACTGTGTATTTATCACTGAAAATAAATGGTCCAAATATACTAAGCAATAAATGGCATTATTATTATACTTATCTATAAATGGTATAATGTTTTACAGTGACCTGGCTGTTTGTGGTACCAAAGGACTTGGGGTTTTAGGTTTTACACACAGTCTACTGTAATATTTAATATAGAAATAATAGTTGTATAACTTACAACTTGTATTTTACTTTTTGAAAACATAAAAAAATAAAAGTAAAGACATGGGGAAGCAGAGAAGGAGAGAATGTAAGGGGACTACAAGAATCATTTGTCCGTTTTAGAATAAAAAAGAGAACACTGCATTGCTATAAGTAACAGGACATACATGACTGTGACAACAGAATATATAATATCCTTTGAGGCATAACCTTAATGGCATTTCCAATGATCTTTTGAGCTTTTAGTGACATTTGACGAAGTTACAAAAGGGTCTAGAGGCCAAATGAGGCACAAATAACATGAGGCCAAGTTGTAATTCAGGAACGAGAGAGGGGAGTGAACTCCCCTGTCACTTTCCTGTCTCATGCAGGAATACAAGGCAATACAAAGCACTTATGCTGCTATACCTCAGCGTAAGCCCAAACCCTGCCCCATTCATTTAATTTAGGCAACCCCCTAGTGTCATTTAGATTGGTGAGGGGACAGGTCCAGAACATTAAGCAATGGGAGAACATAGGCACAGTCGAGAAAATGCTCAGAAGACATGTGGGTAGATTACTACAGACTATAAAAACTGATAGACAAGTCTCTCAGACACCAAGCTGGACCTTGTCTGATAAACAAATGTGATATGTTGGTCACTCACCTCTTCCAGTCAGACACACACACCTAATGTGATCCTGGAAACGCTTGTAATAATATCCTGTCCCAATAGTCATTGTCAATCTTTATATTGCTTTTTGAGGCAAATACATTTTGTAAACACAGGATAAATGCAATGAAAACTTAGGACTCCTCATCAGAAGAATCTGATACAATAGTAAAACACATACCTAATTGCAGGGCACTGACTGACTGAACATACACCATTCTCTAAGAAATGCAGTACTTTCATAAAATGGAATAAATGACATTATTTAGTATAGAGCCACCCTGTGGACGAGTGTGTACCCTGCTTACATCTAGCCCCATGTTAAATCAGTCTGCACACACAAACACACACACAAAACTTAACATTATTTTAAAGCATCATGGGGAAGAATGTATTGTTAATGTAATCATATTTGACCTAAATGGGTAACTGAGTCATGATACTCAGAATATGATTTTTACACTAAACAAACTGTCCACAATTGCAACACATGAAATATCTTACATATTTCTTATCCTAGGTGTTTTGTAACAATTTATATTAAAATGTTACAACATTTCAGGAAGTTGCACCAGATTAAAGTAGATCTCTTCTACTTCACTAACGAGAATTACTATAAAAATTAATGTAAAAATAAGTGTCGAAACTATTTCTGACTACCATTTGTGTAGAACTTTCTAAAACATGTTAGATTGGCTGCTATGTGATTAACATTAGAATTTGGTAACTCTTGTTAAGGTAACATGTAAAACCTTGGTTCAGTGGAGGATTCTCCATTAAGGGAGAAATAACTACAAAGCATTGTATAAAGCTATTGCACAAAATACAATTAGGTTTTTGATCAGTCGACCACATGCTGATTTGTCCAGTTGTTCGCAATGTCAACAGACACAACATCAACTATGAAACAACCAACACCATAAGATATTATCAGTCGTTAAGTTATTGATATTGAAAAGTATTATGGCGGAGGGTAACAGCTTTACAGCTCTTTTCCACTACTCTTCATGACTTTTTATTTCTTGTACCGTCATACTCTCTGCTCTTACGTGTGCTTTCTGCTGCATAGCTGCCACTCTCTCCTCCGCTCAGTTATACTTAGTGCCAGCAGTTAGACATATATGTATCTAAATATACATAAAGAGAATAAAATATGGTCGATTGAATATAAGCTAAGGGGTCATATTGGGGTGAAATGCTTGGTGCAGAGCCACAGAGACGATAAATGGAGGGATAAAAAACTAATCTGACAACAAGGAATGGAGAAAGAATGGTATCGAGTCGTGCTACCTTACCAGATAGTAATTACCAAAAAGACTAAAGTTGACAACCAGTAGATGAATAAACCCAAAGTATTTGATGTTATATGTGTGTGTATAATAAGGACAGAAATAGAAAAGCTACTCCCAGGCACCTATTGGTCATGATTAATTTGTTAAAAAAACTTAAAGATACATTCTATGGAGTTTGCTATGGTAAAGAGTACAAGACATTTAGAAAAGATAAAACATAGTACGTAGCAAAGGGTTTTTATGTATAGGCAAGTGAGGAGAGTGAATTACCGATATAATGTGCATGGGTATAATTAAGAAACTAAACAGAACATTTCTTTAATATATTAGAAACAGTGGTCAAAGTGGAAATTTAGAAGTGCTGGTATGGACATTTCGAAGTGAGGGCATGGAAACACAGAATATAATAGAAGTCAATAGAGATTTTAGGTTTTTCAGTTACATCAGATGGAAAAGTGCCGGTATGGCATACCCCCGTATACACCCCCACTTCCAGCCTTGATTAGGAATATATAAACACAGCATGACTCATGTACCTTGCATGATTTATTTTATTTTCTGTTCAAAATATAAAAATAGATATATTTTAGAGAAAAGCCATTACACAGTACTTTAATGCACATGGCCAGACAACTGAATAAATACACTGAACATTATTAGAAGTAGTACATCTACAATCACACTAAAATGATGTATTTTTATTTTCCACTTTTTATCCTGATTAGGTTCTGCAATTCTTCGATATCTAGGTTGTGATGACTGAGAAACCATTTAAAGTGCAAAATATTTCTCTATTAGAAAAATACTTGTAAGTACAAGTATGAAAGCCCTTACTGAACAATAATAGCTGTAGAATACAATATACAAAGGAGGAACACAGGTATAGTGTAGTGTAGAGGGTAGTATTACCCTCATGGGAAATATTGGATTCTGAGTTAGTATAATACATCTGCCACCTTACATTGAAAAAGGCCTTTATAAAAAAAAAAAGCTAATTTTAAATACAGAAATTATGCTGTAAAAAAATATTTGGTTTTTATTTCACATTTCTATTGTATTACACTTTTTAGTGATCGGTGTATCTATATATACTAAAGGCCTTAGATAGCGCCATCACATAAAAATAAGTAAATAATAAAAATTTTATATGCCACAAAAAAAAAAAAAAAATGAGACTACATTGAAGCAGCTATAAAAATAGATGAGATGTGTCATTTGCATAGGTGTAAGAACAGCGCAGAGAGCTGTCATTTACTGGTCACGATTCAGAACATACAAAATAAAGTCTATACATTCAAACTTATTTCAGCTGCAAGAAAACCCTAATAGTGAAACCCAGATACACTTAACATCACTGTACAAAAAGTCATTAAACAACAAAGGCACAAACTTGCACTTTGTACTCACAATAAACAGAATGTACAAAGAATCAGTGGAAGCATAGTGTATTACAACAGTACTAAGCAGTAATTCCCCTGAATGATGTGGGCCACACTGGAATTTCCAGGAAACATATGCTGGCCAGGATGTGTGTCTAAAGGTTTATGGCAGTTTTATTATCCTAGATCTGCCCTTACTAAAGTGCATTTCAAAACCCATGTACAACCAATTTTAACAGGACTAGACTACAATTTCTAATATAGTAATTTGGTCAACTCAATGTAATACACTGATTTGTGTTTTGCGCATTTATATTAAGGTTTAATGCAGGTGCTGAGATGGCATTTTATTGTAGAATGCTTGTTCCATGACCTGCCCCTCATATTCTAAATAAATAGGACTTATCCAGTTGCTCCTTGGCTCAAGGAATTGATCCATTTGATCCATCATTATCCTGTAATGAAAATGGGCTTCAAGTTACATATTTAATAAAATAATGGCAAATTATCCAGCACAAAAGATGGCTCCAGGCAATTTTTGTGTATAAGATGTTGATATTTTGTGTACAGATGATTGAGTTACAAAAATAATTTTCATGGTTGCCTCTCACTGTCTGCTTACACTTCAGTTTATGGGCCACACACATTAACAATGTGCTTGATCACAAACCAATGCTACATATACCATAAAATCGTTCCTTCACTCTTCCATCTAGACTACTGCAACATTTTCCTCTGTGGTCTCCCACTCACCCACCTCCCTTTCTACAATCCATACTCAACACAGCAGCTAGACTCATCTTCCTCTCCTGCTGATCCTCCCCACACTGTCAATCCTATCCATATCAGAATTCTCTTAAGCTCCCCACAACCCACAAAGCTCTCCCCTCTTCCTCTGCTTCTTACCTCTCCTTGGTTTTGTCCATCCATACTTAATACATTTTCCCTCCGCTCTGCTAACAATGGTTGTCTCACATGACACTTAAGCTGGCCATACACGGGAACTACTTCGTGGATAATCGGCACCGACAAACGGGGTGATTTTCCCTAGGGAAAATCACCCTGTTTGCAGGCCATCCACGGAACGACTTAGTTCCCATGATGGCCAATGGGGGAGAGTAAAAAATACCTTTAAAAAAAATAAATAAATAAAAATACACTCACCCATCTGATGTCTTCGCTGGGCACCACAGCGGTGCCCAGCACCTTCTCCTGTGCTGCAGCATCTCTATCCTGCACGGATTTATTTCTTTTTTTTACAGATATTTTTTTTTATGGATTTTTTTTTTTAATAAACAAACGAACATCATGATCAATTGGGAAATACGTTTGATCACCGATGCAGTTTGTTTAGGTTTCCCGGCGTTTAGTCGCCGTTGGGGGTTTTCTGTCGTGGCCATACACGGGCCGAATTTTATTCGTGAGCTTTGGATGAAATTCGGCCCATGTATGGCCACCTTTAATCACTACCTCTCACCCAGTTTTCCAGGACTTCTCCCAAGCTGACCCCTCCACTGGCCTACATTGACCTATTAGGTATTCCAGCATCCTTCAAACACTCCCTCAAAACTTACTTGTTTAGATTAGGCTACGCACTCCCCTTTGTTTTCTGTACTGTCATCCCTCCCATTAGCATGTAAGCTCTCACAAAGCAGATCTTTCCACGCTCCTGTCATTTACATCAACCTGGCTCCATCTCTTCCCCTTTTCTCTCCACTTTTACAATATAGTATACTGTAGCAAACACACTATGTTATTAATATGTACCCTTATGATCTGTTTGTATTGTTCTCCCTATTGTATTCTTTTGTTTGTTTGGAGCTGCGAAAACTTTGTGAAGCCTTATAAATAATAATAATAATAATATTAATAATCAAAATAAGTGTATATGAAAATCACTTACCAATTCCTCATAATCTTCCACATGTTTATATTTCTTTTCTCTGTAATAATATCTTTTCTTGAAAAAATGGAATACAATTATATCACACAACACAGTTGCCTACAAAAAAAAATCAAGAATTAGCATGAAAATTATGTACGGCATTCAAGCCATCACATATCCTATTAATAGATACTTAGACAGAGCTTCTTCCTCACCTCACATTCTCATCTCAATATTAGTAACATTTTCCAACACAACTTTTGTCATAACAGACCCCTGAAAACTGTCCCCATGATACATTATTGCACCTAATGAGTCCAGTTTCACAAACTCTGCTGTTAAGTGGATTTTCTCAGTAATCTTGCCATTTAGATGAAGTAGGAGATCAAACTGAATTGAGAATGCTAAACTGGCCGAGCCAAAGAAGAGAATGTAACTGAATATTTTTGTGTACATGGATAACAAAACAGAGAAGAACAGGTAAATAAGCCGTCTCTTTACGTTTTCACTTTGTGTATTCCATATAAAAAGAAGACTTCAACGGTTAAGGTAACAGATTAAGTAAGAACATTCATATAAAAGTTGCATGTTAATATATAGACTACCATATATGTACTTACCACCCCAAGCAAAGCAACCCCAGATCCGATGTTAATCATGGTGGGAATTATGTCAAATTTTCCAGCCTAGGAAATCATACAATCACTCAACATCAGGACTTGTGTGATATATTATTCTAACTTTAGACCTTAAAGTACATGACACATAGGCATAATTTCACTAAGTGGGGAGTCATTGGTTGCTATGAGCAGCTAAAAAAATGAACTTTATTCAGACTTAAGAATAAATTATTGATTAGCAGGTTTTGTCATTTAATAAGATATTTTACATACAAGAACAGGGTGTTACACTTGTCTATGACATTTAGGATCATGACTTCGATAATCATTATGGTAAGACAACAAAATCATATTTTGATGTTGTAGGAACCCTTGAATAATTACAATCAGTCTCCATGTAAGCCTCAACAATGGTGGTCCTCACATAATGAGATGGCCTGTATGAGAAGACTACCTGACATACATCCATTTTAAAACTTGAAGGGAGAACTGAATCTAGAAACAAGTGAATGAGAGGGAAGTTCCTGAACTAACGCATCTTTTACTTGTGTACCTGGGTCTGATGTACTTGCTCTTCCACCAGTTTTAATTAAGACTTCAATAATTTAAAATTCAGCTGACCCTTCACTGACACTTTCACTACTGTATGGAGCAACCATTCATCATGATGGAAGAACTGTTGTTGCAATCAAATTTGTCCACCCGTTTTACTAAGTTGGCTGCAACATTAAGTTTGACTCTGTGTACAAATGTGGAAAAACTATGCTACAGTGTTGCCAGTATAGGGGACTTCTGGTAATTGTTCACTGCCTCTTCAGAATGGCCATACTGCAATGTCATGTGTTCCACTGTAAGATTAGTTATTTCTGAAACTTCTGGGTTGAACTGCATAAAACTAGTTCTCCTCAGGTAATTTTCCTCTATGTAGGTTCTCACAGTATTCAGAGAGTTCAAAGTAGTCTAGCTCCAACAAACTAGGAGAATAACGAGTGGACTAGTAGGTCAAGTACAATAAGCTGGCACAAATAACTTCCCAAAAGATATCAGAGACTTTTAGACCTTGTGGTGCCCATTCAGGCTCTAAACATCAGCATCCCAAACCTCCAACAAGGGTAGCTGTGTCTAGATCAAGAGATTTGTGAAAATAAAGAATCAGCAGAGGAAAGGGTATGGTTGTGGATCATAACAGCCATACCTCTGGAGCATCTACCTTAAGGGCAGATCCCACTAAAACATTTTTCAAATGATGTAATACTGCCAGATACTACGACATGTCTCAGGTTTAGAATACAGACTACAATATTGAATTTGCTGATGGGCGTAATCATCATTCTTGCAGTGCACAATGTCAATAGGAAAGAGGCAGCCTCAGAAAAAAAAAATAATAGCAGCAAACTGGACTTACTGTTCCAAAAACTAGGATATCAAACCGTATTCCATAGACTTTCATTAGAGTTCTTGATTCTACATTTCCAGAATCTTTATAATATTTAGCAAACCTGAAATATAAGATAGACAAAATAAAGACCAACATGATACATAGGATGCCTGAGTACTTACATCCTAACAATAGGAGCAGTCAGGTCAGCATACGTTTATCAGACTGGTGGAGATTGGTAGCTAATGTGTTAATTATCATGTAGGTTAATGCTGGCATACTTGGATTAGCTTTTCATATTTGCTTACCTGAAATTATATCCGGGAGACACATTGTGATCCGATTCTCTGTTGTCCAAGCGGCGGAATGAATACTTTGGAACACAATATGTATATTTCTTGTCCAGATCACAGTTCCAGCTGATCTGGATTCCCATAACTCCACCCTTAAAATACAAACACAACACTATATATATATATATATATATATATATATATATATATATATA
>JABWIB010001072.1:10395-25985 GCA_016617825.1 Platyplectrum ornatum
CCTGATGACCCTCTTAGTCTCCTTCATTTTTGCAACATACTCCACCCTGTCATCCTTAGTTTGGGTTTGCTTATATTTAATAAAGTCCATTGTGATCCATTACTCACCACAGCCAGAGCAGAGCAGCTGTAACAAGCACTTCTATAACAAGAGGCTCACGTGACACCGTAGGACCAAGGCTCTTGTTGCAGCTCATTTAAATGCACTAGACACAAAGGCCCTTGATAGAGCAGCCATTTACATTAAGGCAACACAGATTTCTATCCCTGGCTGTCGCTCAGGGGGGATGGGAAGTAAAGCCATGCATGTATTGTAACACAGAGGTTGGTGGGCAGAATGCTAATATTAGTTAATCCTGTGAAGCGGCTACAGAAATCTTAGATAAGAGTTATGATTTGGTTACATAATGAAATGCACCCATCCACAGCATAGGACCAGATCATACAACTCATCTGCTGCCTGAGATCCAGCAGCTGTTTCTTATGGGAACAACGTGCTTCCTGCTGAAAGGGCCATATTACTGCTTCCAGGATGGACAGTCATTCCAAAGCTTCCCAGACGTTTGATGTGAAGTTCACAATTACCACAGAACAGGTCTTCATTTACACATCAAAAGAGGTACTTAAAGAGGAGTCACCTTCCCTATAGGTCCTTTGCCGCACTCCCAGGTCTAGTGGTAATAAAGACTTTAAGGTCGAGTTTGAACTTATAAATGCAGCCAACAACTCCTGATCGTGACATTTGTACTGGGTATTATCCTTTACTTGTTTACACCAAAGCAATGCAATGTAAGTGGTGTACATCTATTAACCGGTACATATGACAGTATATGTAGCAATTATACAAGCCACAAGCCAGATGTGTACAGATGCTTCTCAAAATTTGCTATAAAAAGACAGAATCCAATTGGTTGTTTGACACTTTGCTGTTCCCATTAAAATTGTCAGCATTTCCCAGACATCCTAATGCTATATCCACTGTATTACCCAATCATTTCCTACAATGCAGCTGTAAAAACCACAGGTCGTGTGTCATGAGCTATAGGTCATATATCATATACCTAGAGAGAGTCACTATACTGTATAATACTATATAATATGTCACTATATATAGTATATATCACTATCTGCTCATATTATCCCCAAATATACGTATCGAGCAGCCATTGTAAAAAGGTGTGCAGTTGCCATACCACAATGGTTGTAGAGCCCAAACTACTGTGAAACACACAAATTGTGGTTATGCTGACAGATACGTTTGTGTTTTATTTATAGACACACATAGAAACATAGAAACTTACACTTTCCTTTCAGGACAGAAGTGTCGACCTAACTAAAACCATACTGCAACGTGAGTGGTTCAAAATAACGTTTGCATGCAGGTAAAATACTTTGCTTATGCACATAGAACATTTACATATTGTATAGCTTTATGAGCAATATGTAAATTAGAGTTGAGCTAGGAAAATTCATCTTAGAACTCAAATTCTTTTTCCAGTTTAAATTTGATTTACATTCATTCATCGTTCCACAAGATCAGCCCCAAAGGGAATTGGAGGCCTAATTGTGAACTGGACCTTGTCGCTTCCCCTGTAGATTGCAGAAGTAAATTGATCATATTTATTTATTAATTAACAGATTTTAATAACCTCTTCAACAACACTTTATAGGAGATTGGGGATTGATACATAGGAACAAGTGCTGTATATAATACAGTGGAGCAACCAGGGTGTATGGGAAAAGTGTTTGATCCGGTCACACAGCAGTGTCAGTGTCATTTTAAGATATACAGAATGACAGAACGGGTGTATACTGGCGCTTCCCCTTATCCAGCACAGACACGGAAAGTAACCTGCGAGTGTATTACATCTATGTGCTGAACCAATTGAAAGAACTTCATGATATTGTGTGCGGGTGGGAAGTTTGCATATCTTATAGTGGAGGACATAAACAGTAGTATTGGGGAAGGGGATGGATAAACAGTGGAATGAACTGAAATGTAATATACAGTTTCCTGAAGTAATCCATTGACTATTTTTACTTGAATGGACTTGATATTTAGAGTTGCAGTAAGTGAAAGCGCCAGTATACACCTGTTGTCATTCTGTATATCTTCACAGGGCCAGATTAACAATGGGGTGAATGGGACTACAGCCCCAGGCCTGCATCTGAGAAAAGGCCCATACATACACATATATAGCATCTGCAGACAGTTACTGGCATTCCCCCTAATGCACTGCAGCACACCAGTGGTGTACACTATGTGTGATAAAGAGGGGAACAGTGTGATGAAGGGGTAAGGTGTGATTAATAGGCCCACATGTAATTGACTGGCCACACAACACTGGACACACCTATGTGTCATGCTCACTCCAGTGGGCCCTTCAAAATGTTCAGCCCCAGGCCCATGTAGTCTTTAATCCGGTCCTGTATCTTCATTAGAGTTGTGTGACACCATTTTTTATTTCATGGTAGGGGGTGAATAGTCCCTAGTGGAGGTTGTATACGGCTTCTCTATCCTAAAAAGGCGCATTGGTATCACGAGTGTGACCATTTGAATGTAATCTTAGTATGGAAGAGAAGGGCGTTATTTTGGAATAGAAAACAAAACTGAAGCAAATTAGTATAAGGCAAAAACTAATGGCATGTTTCTGGTAAAAGAAATTTCATCAGGACCAGCCCAGTGTTAGAAGTCAATTGTTCCCACTATTGTAATGTGTACGGCTAGTTTAATACACACACACAGTAACTTCCTCAGGTTACCCTCTGCATATTTTGATACAATTTTCTAGTAATAGAAACTACTGGAATATGACAAATCAAATTGTGGTGCATGACAACAGAATATACCTTATATATAACACGTAGTCTGTTGTCTGTGTGTACACCCTGATGAACCTCACGATGCAGTGATTGAAAGTTGGTGCAGGAGCACATGAGATTGGTGTAATAAAAGTTATATTTTAACTTATTTTAATTATTGCAAGTTTGGACACACACACACACATATATATATATATATATATATATATATATATATATATATATACACACACACACACACACACATATACATAGAATCGACAGAAGATCTGCTTAGTGAAAACAGATTAAAAGATAATTGTGTATCTCCTCTATATGTATTTCATACACAGAGGAAATGGTAAATGGCAGGTGAGGATTTATGGTGCATTTTACGTGTGGTTATAGAGGCTTCCTCTTCTTACAATATATAAATGTATTGAAGACATGCAGTCCCCCTTTTTACTTTAGTTGATACTCAATCTTATTAAAAGCTAACTTTCCAACAGGACACACTTTTATGGTTATTCAAACTAGTTTATTAACCAAATGAACTGGGTAGTAATAAAATATACATTTAGCTTTAATCATCTAGCACAAGATTTTGCACAGCCCACATACCAGAGATCGCAAACATTATATTTACATAGGAAAAGGTGACATCTTAAAGCTATAGGCAGTACATATATATACACTGGCGCTTAAGGACAATACTGGTCAAGCAGTAATGATACAGAACAACCAGGTGAGGGTCTTTATATATAAACTATAATTACAATGGTTTAGAGCACAGGTTCCCATCAATGGTTCCAGTGAACACTGTAGTGAAACTTAAAAGAAAACTGATTTAATTGGAAAACTATAAATCTCCATGCACTTCAATTATTCTCTATCAACCACTTCTAGAAGTCCAAACAACAACTTCTACATTTCCACTTGGACCATTGGTATTTAGTAAAGTCTACATGATATACAAGGTGGGACTTGAACTGATTCTTTAAATAAAGGCTGAGCAATGTCAATCAGGTCTGAGATATACAACATGAACCATAAGAACCTTCAGGATCACATGACCACCACACATGATGAACAATGATTTGGGTTTGTATTTTTGTTACCAATTCAATACCACCCTTCCAAAAAAAAAATATTATAATATTTGTAGCTCTGATTTCATAAAGTACGGGTGCCCTTTAGATTGCTTAGTTTAGCTTTAGTAACAGGATTATGCTGGGAATTTTTGGTGGGGAAGCATCATTGTAGCACACAGACACACAACGCAAAGCATTTGGGACATTACACAGTTATATAAAAGGCATTAGTGACTTAAAATAAAATACAAGACATGTTGGCATTTTCCTTACATAAAAGATCATTAATTTATTCGTGAAAAATGAATGCACAGTAGCACTACTCAACACACACTAGTACATTTTAGTAGAAAAGAAGACACAAAGATAAGGTCCTGGGTTGAGAAGCATACAGAGAAATCAGAATAAGTGCTTGCAGATGAATGCACAGAATGTAGACCATGTCTCATGAAATGGCTCAAGTGCATTACAGATTCAGGCACCTGCTCCCAAAAGAATAATAAAAAAAAATCCTATATACATACACACTCACACACAATGAAAAGAAGGAAAAAAAAAGTCCACAATACATTACCTTCCTAATATACACATATTCCTGCAAGGAAATGTAAGAAGAAAAAAATGTTTTTCCTATAGCACCCTTCAAATCGGTATCCAAACAATTCTCTATAGTCTCCTTCACTGAAGGTAGAACCTCAAGTTACCTAAACACTAAACATCCCTCCTAGGGATGAAATTTAAAAATGCACTATCACTATGCATACGCAGCAAATGAAAACTACCTACGTTATCCCTATATAGCTTCTCTTAGCCATACCACTGGAGAGTAACGCACTTGACAGCCGACTCCATACGTGGGCGAGTACAATTATACAGTAATTGGGTGTCTGGCTCAACCAAGTCCAGTAAATAAAACCTGTAGCCCCAACACTCTGGTATTTCTGTGTTGAAGAATACAACGTTCACTAAGATGAGGCGCATCTCTGGCAATGAGAGACATACAAGGGAATGGTAACTGTACAAAGAAATTGCTGCGCAGTATAATGAATAGTATCTGTACAATGACAATGAACATGTTGCACAGTAGAATACATATGGAACATACAGCAATTTGGATTACAAAACATCTTTGCAGTAATCCATGTGATTCTTGCTGTGAGGGGGGAGGCTTTGTCCAGGAAGTAGCAGTTAGGAAATCACATACAATTACATGGCTGTTACAACGCAGTTATACTCAGTATTGCAACAGTATTATAGTATGAAATATCCAAACACGTAGACATGATATGCGCTCTCTTCAGGGACACAGGTCCCCACGTGTTCCCATGTTCTGGATTAAATCACCAGGGTCTCCACATAGTAGGAGTTGGGGGCGGAATATCCGGGGTCCTGTCATTGTCCGGCACAGTCTCTATACCACCCTTGCCAATCTCTGCTTCCTCCATATCAGAGCAGCTGTCATCAGATGAGGATCCCAGCAAACCCAGGCCACATGAAGCATCAGAGGCCGGGGAATCCAGCAGCACATCCAGGACGAGATCCTGAAGGCCACCCTCACTCAAAGGCATGGACTCCAGTAAATGATTGAGCAGCTCAGCAGCAAGGCTGGAGTCAATACCTGGACAGCTGGAGACAAAAGTGTGCACTTCATGCATGCACTGGATATACCCCGCAGCAAAGCGCTCACTGGCCTCGCGCTGCAATCGGTCGGTCTCTGTAAAAAAAAAAAAAAAAAAAAAAAANAAAANAAATATGGTGCTGAANAAAAATTATAAAAAATAATAAGATTTTACAATGACATCTTCTGTGTGTGCCATCCTAATTTTCTAGAAACATCGTATTGCATTACAAATACCCACCATCTGTTCTTGTCTGAAGGATCCGCTGAACGCGTTTCACCGTAAGCTCGAGAACCTCCGCGTTTTCTATCTTTGACTGAAACTGAAGAGAGAAGATACTTAAACCAAAGATACGAGAAAAACTATGTTCAGAACCTTTCTGAACTCTACCAAACAAAGATAACCTGCAGCACTTGGCATATTGAGAGACTTCAGGTCCCATCATGCTTTGCCAGGAATTAGTTGAACTTGTGCTACTAAAGCATGCTGGGAGTAGAAGATTCACAACAAATGGTTGCAAATAGTGCACTACATCAATTGTTTAACTACGCATACTACGCCGTTTTACAGGGGATGGCTGTTTTCATGTATGTCCACACACACACACACACACATTAATATTTCACATTGAACACACACCTCATTGTCAGCCAGGATACCCCGCAGCTCCTGCAGACTCTCATTAATCCTCGCCCTCCTTCTCTTCTCCACCAGAGGCTTCCTTGTCTAAAAGCAAAACAAGAGAAACAAATTGTTAAAAGTAGAACATAGTGAAATAAATGCATGCACAAGTCCAGAAGCACTTAAGACACATACACATCTCTTATCTGAACAAACCACCCACACACACATTATATATATATATATATATATATATATATATATATATATATATATATTCAATCCACAGATATACACACACAAACTCAATGCGACAGATTTGCAATCCAAACTCACAAAAAGAACAACAAATATGTAAAAGTGACATCATTGTCCACAAATGATGAAATGAACCACATGGGCCTACACACAATTCTAAAATGGCCCAACCATTCTATTCTTCATTCATTAAAAAAACTATTAGCAGACAGGATAAGTAAAGGCCATTTCTGGTACATGAACAATATTACAAGCAGTAAGGTCCTCACATAGGCCTAAGGTTTTACATAACCACCAATCTAGAACCACCATTTCATTTTGGTATCAATGTGACATTTGCTATAGATAGTAATGTTTCAGATGCCCTATAACAGGGTATAAGCACTTTCATTACATGCAGAGTCCCAATGGTAAATGTGCTGCCCCCCCAAGCAGTTTCCATTTGCCAATCACTGCCTTATGCCCTCTGCAATATGCTACAGATTACATTGGTAGAAGCCACGTAGACAAACACAACCTAGAAGATACATAAACACACCAAGCAATCCTAATGTAAGAATATGCTCATATACTCATGGTATGCAGTACATAATTATCAGTCATGTACACTATCAGTCATGTACACCAGCACAACCCAGACCTATACACAACATAACACAAATAATGCACACAGGCCGACCTCATCGTATCACACCTATAGCGACGATAGACGGCCGAGCAGATCTATATACAAGGTCTCCAGAATCACTGAAACTAATAGCAATACATCCGCTCGTCTCCGGCCCCAGTAGGTCATACAGCGGAACTTGCGCAAATCTAGGCCTACAGAACATGCCCGGCATAAATGCGCCTTAGCACGCGACTCCTCACCTGCCTGTCCCCCCGGTCCATCTCGTGTCTGCACAGATCTCAGGTATGGAGCGTGTGTGTGTACCGGGCGATCTCTCACACCTGCCTCTCCCCCCGATCCATGTGACTATATACAACGTTCTCTGGCTCTTTGTGACGTCACAATGCGGCTGCTCGTACACTCCATATACTCCGGCCTTATTTGCATGTGAATGAGTGTGCGCTGTTGACGTCACGTGGTACGCGAGCCAATGGCTGCCCCTGCCATTGTCCCGGGCGGCAGCTGCTGTGTAAGGGGGAGAGCAGAGAAATGCTTTGCTTTGAGGTGCCGCCCGCAGCTTATTTTAATGAATATCTATTTATATATCGCAGAATAGAACGCGTTCAGTCTGCTTCTACAGAACATGCGGCTTTCCAAGGGTCTTCAGCATAAATTGAATTATATTATATATATATCTACCACATATTATATTATACCACTCATATGCCCCTGTATGGACTTTTAAATGATGGGATTATTATTTTTGCATGTGTGCTTATGATGATATAAACAATAAAAACAAATAAAGGTCCTTTGCAGAGCACAACAGCAATAAACTTCATATACAACTCTACAAAACATCTTGAACCTCAAGGGATGTCAGTTTACAATCATGCAACTCAAATGATAGCTGATAGATAAGTCATATAAGTTCACCATTTCATTGGACCAGATTCAGACTTTAGACACTATTGCATTACTCACAACTTACTCAAGAGTGGGAAAAACCATGCCGAATTGCAGGGGAGTTAAATTTCATTAGTTGAAATAAGTATTAGTTGAGTTGAGAGATGATGTTTTCAGCACAAGTCTAATAACAGTGTAACAATAACACTGGTCAGTATCTGTGTGGGTTTCCTGGGTCACCACTGTACATAGGCAGCCTTCAGAGAGAGTTGAGGTTGCCGTTCAGACTGCGCCGTAAAAGCCGGGGCTATCATGAGACCGGCTTTTTTCATCAAAGCCCCAGCTTTTACCAGGCAGTCTGAACGGGGTATAGCATTCATTTTACCTCCCCTGTAATTCAAATGATTTTACCTACTCTTGGTTGTGAACAAGTTAATAGTGTCTGGCCCATTAATGCTGTGAATCTGGTCCGTTAATGCTGTTCAGTACCTGGCATATTCTAAAAGCAAAATCAAATCATTTTTGCTGCATAGTAACCTTCACCACTCACAGTTTACAATGCTTTATCCTGGTCTTTTTGTTGTTGCATCCAACTCTGAATGGCCCCCAATGTCATTATTTTAATAGAATATTGTACTACAGTTAATGAGGTAATACCATAAGAATGGCATTTGCTTCACCTTTTTTTGTCTACCAAATTACAGGTAAAATACACCTCAAGGCTTTAATTACCTTTAATGTATCATTTGTCCTGATGCCATCCCTTTTGATGTGCCTTGTAAATGTACTATTTATTGTAAAGATTACTGATGTTTAAAACTGCAGGGGGCAGTCACTCTTCTTGCGTGTAGTCTTCAGCTGCGGCTTTTTGATTCTTTAAGTATTTAAAAAGTTGTTTCCTCTGTTTAGGAAACATGGTGGAAGCATAGCCACAATGTAAAGTCACCTCTGTGGTTTGTTTATACAACATAATACAAATAACATGCTGACTGCATCCTGTAAGCAAAATGGCTACCCTTACTTTCTGTTAAATAGGGAAAGATCACAAGTATGCAAAACACTTGCTACTGGAAAATCAACCTTTCATTTATTTTTTGTCTACAAGGGTAAACCTTAATACATTAACATATATGTTGATGCCTGTATTAAGTTACACAAAAACCTCACAATGGACCAGATTCAAACTTTACATATTATTGACTTAAGTTGGCCATACACTATAAGATAAATTGTTCCAATCAAAAGATTTTTCAAGAGTGGGCAAAACCATGTTGAATTGCAGGGGAGGCAAATTGAATTAATTGCAATCAGTATTACAGGTGAGAGATGATGTTTCCAGCACAAGTGTAATAACAGTGTAACAGTAATGCTGGTCAGTATCTGTGTGCAACATGTAACAATAAAGTATTCTCCCTGCATGCAAACACTGACATTCATTTTACCTCCCCTGCAATTCATCATGGTTTTACCCACTCTTGAAACATCTTTCGATTGGAACCCATTTATCTTATAGTGTATGGCCAGCTTTACTCAAGACTGGGCAAAACCAGGGCCTAAATTTACTAAACTGGGAGATTGAAAAGTGAGGCTGATGCCCATAGCAACCAATCAGATTAATTTTACATACTGGAGAATGTGAACTTAAATCTGGTTGGTTGCTATGGGCAACATCCCCACTTTTCAATCTCCCTGCTAAGTAAATTTAGGCCCAGAGGAGTTCAATTTCCTTAGTTGTAAACAGTATTAGAGTTGAGAGATTTTGTCCAAGTCTACTGGTCAGAATCTGTGTGCAAAATGGAAAAATAAAGTATTTCCCCTGTATGCAAACACTAACATTCATTTTACCTCCCCTGCAATTCAACATGGTTTTGCCCACTCTTGAGTAAGTTGTGAGTATGTCAATAGTGCCTAATGTCTGAATCTGGTCTAATATTCATTTCTCACAAATGGGTCCAGTATCAGAGAATGTGTTCCAAAAACAAGATCCATAATAATTTGTATATTTGCTGTCAGCCTGTGCTTTGGGACATCCTCCAACCACCCTAACAGACAGCAATAAATATGGAAAACCCAATCTGAACTTGTACCTGTGTGGTCAAACTGCACTCTGACCCTTGAACACAAGGTGAGCTACAGACTTGTACTGTGAGGGGCCAGCATTGTATACCATTGTATACACCTCCACTGTATGATTACTAGCTGGACACAGTTTCTTTGCTATACATTTCTAAACATTTTAATAGAAGACTTGTATTGTCAACTTCAATTTGTAATCTCATTATAGATTATAACATCTAGCAGTCTCATACACAACAGCATTACAAGATTAGGTACCATACATTATACATACATACATACATAATTATTCCTAGGGCCACAAACATTATCATTTAATAATATAAGACTGGGCCTGATCCAGAACTTCTCTGAAAACCGAGCACATTACGTCCCCTGAACATTTCCCTTTAGTTAATGTTCAGTGTAGATGTTGCCACTTGTACAATGAAGGTGTTGCTATCTACAATAAACTCACCTGGGTGTAGTATGCATGGCCTAGCGACCGGGGCAGTGCCAGTAGCAGATACAATCAGATTTGTTGCCAATTACAGGTCATGGCCGTAAGTCAGTTTATTTTTCACTACACTGAGGGTTACTCAAGACTTACTCAAGAGTGGGTAAAAGTTAAACCATGTTGAATTGCAGGGGAGTTAAATTTCATTCGTTTCAAACAGTATTAGAGTTGAGAGATAATTTTTTTCCTAACCCAAGTCTAATAACAGTGTAACAGTAATTGTTTTGAGAAAACAATTTCTCAATGTTTTTTGACTGTGAGTAAGAGATCTTCATCGAAATAGGACATTATTCTTGAGTTCTGTCATTATACCATAATGACATCTTGAACTGCATCAGGGAGATTGTCCAAAACCTCAGGGAGATCACCTGCTTTTCAGGGAGTTGACTTTATGCCCCTATCTTAAGATAAAATTCAGCATGACTCCTTACTACTGTCACTTCAGCTTCCTCAGTGTGGATGCTACCTGTATTCCCTGTTCTGCCACTGTGTAATCTATGAAAACAGAATTAGAGTTGAGAGCTGATGTTTCCTAGCTGAACTCTAATTTATAAATGAAACATAAAACTATGGTTTGTGAATTCTGTGTGCAAAGGCAAAGTGTTTTCTCTGCATGCAGTTGATTTAAAATTGATTTCCATTTAATGTAAAATTCACATTGCTACATAGATTTGCTCAGGTCTACACTTGCACCTAAAAAAGGTGTGACTGCAACTCTGGATCAGCCAATTTTCCTATTCTGAGAAGTCTGGATCCGGTCCCGTGTGACTGGTTTTCTCTGCTCTGCAATGTTGAATGCCTCTTGTATCACTATGGGTCTATAAATGACACAGTCACTGCGTCATACACACATTTTTGCATATACTAACAAACATTACCCATAGGGTGATTAGCATTCAGAATTCTTTCTGCTCTCTACCTCATCGTTTCTAATTAATCCAAGAACCACAAGAATGAAGCGCGAGCCTTTGTGCCTGTAACTTGATGCTGATGGCAGTTGGCAGCTGCAGCTCCCACAATAAAGGCCAGTCTGTGTCCCAGGGCTGTGTGACAGGTGTTCAGGCTGCCGCCTCACTCTGGGGGGATTATACTCACTTAATATATGGGACCCCCAACTACAAATACCCTTTATAAGAAAAATGCTTATTGAAATTGCCTGAATTACATATCTTGTTCTACAGATGACCTGTTTTCAAAGAGAGGGGTGGCAGTAGTAAGTCAGTACAGACGTGTGATAAATCACAAGAATCAATAAGTGTGCATAAACGTGGAGAAATTCTCATGCATCGCATGTGCTTGTGAAAGTGCATAATTATCCCGAATCAGCCTTCTAGTACTATACGGCCACGGACTTATTTCCAGAACTCTGCTAGTTCATTAACATTCTGTTACTGCTAATTCTGGATGATGTATTACTGAACGCACTGGTATTACACTTATCTGCATTGCACCTGTCCTGATAACATTGTACCGAGATGCATTTCCCAAAGATTTGTATCTTAGTATGTTTGTCTGCATAATTACATTTCAGGATGAAACTATTAGGTCTCAGGGTTATTATTTATTGAGATTATGGAAGCTATTTATAGTTATGTGAAATGTAAAATGTACTACCTGTAGAAAATGTATTGACACTTCCAAAATAATCAAAAGTGAAGACATTGTCAATGAAAGACTGTGAGCTTGAAGCTATTATGGTCTACAATGATTAATTATAATAGCATCAATATGTTTTTGGCATGTGTATATTTATGCTTTGCGCTTTGATTTATTCTCTGCCTCAATAAAGAAAATGATTTAAAAATAAAGAATAATTATATACAGAATATTAAAAAGCAATGAATAAAAACATGGGTAAGTGAGTATATTAAATTACATTATCTAAAGCTGTGCATTATCTCACAGTTTAGTTGTCCAGGGGCACCCACATACCTTAATTCAGCTTCTTATCCCTTAAACCTAAAGCTTTAGATTTAAGGGATAAGAAGCTGAATTAAGGTATGTGGGTACCCCTTGGCAACTAAACTGTGAGGTATGTATGCATATATATTAAACAAGAGCTGTATGTGTCCAGCCTCTATTCCTGTCCCTTGTACATGTCCAGCCTATTTCTGCCCTTGTTTGTATCCAGCTTCCACTACTGCCACTTGTAAGAGTACAGCTTCTATTTCTGCCCCTTGTATATTTGCCCAGCCTTCATTTTTGCCCCTTTTAGCCATTGTGTGGGGTCCCTCTGTATGTGAGTGCCCTTGTGGGTATTTCAGCCCTGCATACAGGTGTGAACCCATTATGGCATGGTGCCATTGGTAGGCATCTAAACGTAAAGCAAGTATTTGAATTTATGCACAATCTCCTGTTCCGCATGACCCAGGGCGCCTATGGAAAAGTTAAGGTATGTTCTAGATTCATACATCCCATGTGTGCAAGGGAAGGGTGCTACACACAGTTTTGAGGCTCACACATGTCTGCAGCAGATAAATGTCCCTTGAACCGGTCTAGCTTTCCACCCGTCCCATGTCCCAGACCTTGGATGGTTAAAAGGCATATATAGGCAAAACACGGGGGGATACTGGAATGATTTATGATCCAAATCAGGGGGTGTATGCAGGGGTATGCCATACCAACACTTCTTCCACTACCTACAAATCTCCATTGACTTCTATTATATTCCATGTTTCCATACCACCACTTCTAAATGTCCATACCACCACTTCTAAATTTCCTCTTCGACTACTGATCCAAATGCTGTATTCTCAGTCCAATTAGAACAAATGCACATACAATTTTGTTTCAATGATGATGGCATATAGATATCACATGCCCTAATGGGGATGCATCTACAGTACTTCTGACATATGGTGTGGACTTCACCACTGGTTGCTGTTTCTGGTTGCAGCATGTACTTTGGGTTCCGTTACCTTAGATATTTTGTTCCCCCAAAACAATTATATAGTATATAGTAATACTCTGTTCACATTGCCAACACTCCAATATCCTGGGTTTAAAATCCTGGGATATTGCTGTGTTACTAATCATGCAACGTCTGATGAGCCTGACCCGGGAAATTACTGCTGTAGGTATAAATCTTTTCTTTATACATCTGCTTTTTTTTATTAACACCTAATATATACTAAAGTAAAGTTCAATGTATGCATTCAAATGTTGCGAATGTAAATATTATAGGTCCATAAGCATGTCATTGCGTTGGCACAATTATCTCTAAGGCCTGATGAAGATGGTGGATATATTTAGAGTACTAGCCAGATTTCTTCTTTGATGACTTTGAATATGACAGACTTGGTTTTTCTTTGTTTCACCATTTCACAAAAGAGCCATCTAAAGGGGTCAGGACACCGGCAAGATGCTTCCTCTTCATTCTGAGGGTATAATGATTCTCTGTATAGTGTTGGGAGCCACATGTCTGCACATTTCTACAGACCCCAAGACAACTTTGTGTCATGTAAATGAGTGATGAGGGTCAGACACAGTGCTTTAACTCATCCCCAGGAACAGAAAAGGCTGAGGAATAGGTTAGATTTTCCTGAAAGCTTTTAGAAAGGTGGACATGGCTCTCCCTATAGGAGAATTACCCTCAGACGCTTAACCCAAGTGCTATACGGTACCTGGTTGTGGTATCAATCAATCAGTTCAGTGCAATTTGATTTCTACTAAAAATCATTCAAAGGACATACATTGTTTATTGTGTTCATAGTATGAAACGCTTACACAGTGGTCCAAAATTGGTTGTGTCACCATGGACTTTACCTGTGGTAATATTTTGCTGTAGACTATGTGAGGTAACTTCAGCTTTTGGATATGGATCGGGTGTAATTGACAACGTGTGTCCACATCTTCCATCCCATGAAACACCCCTCAAACCCTTCGCCTGTGCTGAGGGTTGATTACCCGCCATTGCAGTGTTTCTTAGCATATAAAGTGTAAGATGACGGTAAGATACAGATAGGTATCAGGTAATATATATAGTTATATTTGGGTATACAGTACATATTGTGCAATCTCCAGATCATTAATCTACCCCACATAAATGACATATAGTGTTATTCCTTCACCCCTTTATACTTAATATTTACTTGATACAGTAGTGTGGAGTAGACACACTACAGAAAGTACGTATTGGGCATATTAGAATTCTGTGAAGGAATATACTATACTATATATGGGGTATATTAGGGGTCTGGGAATGGCACACTATGTTCATAAATCCTAATATACCACCCATACATACAGTCAATTCAGCCATTTCAAATCTCTAATGTACTATATATAATGTACCAGATCTTTAATGTAACCCACAAATAATACAAACAACTGTCTGTGTTTGCTTTGATGTCCCTTTGAATAGATTGTGGGTGTCTCCAGAGGTGTCTCCAGAGGTGCGCTCCTCTGGAAAAAGCTCTAAGCATCTATCACCATTCAATTCACGAAGACCAGGTGGAGGCGCTGTGCCTGAGCACATTTACAAATTGTTAATTGCAGGTGAAATTCAATAAGAAAAAAATTACTTTTCTACCAGATTGTGAATGTGCAATTTGGAAAAAACTCCACATGTGAAGACCAGGGCCTAATTTACTAAGCAGTGAGATTACAGGAAGATTGAAGTGTTATGTTGCCCATAGCAACCAGTTTCTGTTACTACAAGGTGGAAGTAGTTACATAGAAAGAAGTCATGAGCAGAGATTATTATGAGATCATTACATCCATCTCTTTTGCTGGTAGTTCAGTAAATTAACACCTTTTACTATAAAAGTAGAAATATTTTAGCTGCCAATACATTTCCTAGGCCAGATGTTTCCTATATCTTATAATATTATCTACTCATTTGTGTTTGAGATAGCAGAGCGTAATCAGACTTCCGTCAAGTACCCGACTTCCACAAGCTGGTGGTTTGTCTGGCCTATGCATGCTAGATGTTACAGAATGGATTTTAAGCTGGGCACACACTATAAGATAAATTATTACAATCAAAAGATTTTTTTCAAGAGTGGGTAAAACCATGATGAATTGCAGGGGGGGTAAAATGAATGTCAGTGTTTGCATGCAGGGAGAATACTTTATTGTTGCATGTTGCACACAGATACTGACCAGCGTTAC
>JABWIB010001072.1:34524-47315 GCA_016617825.1 Platyplectrum ornatum
GCAGCATAATAATTTATTGTTTATTTGTCAGTAAACACTTTTAATATTAATGATTACACCTGTAAATAGAAATAGGACATCATCAATAGGAGTATCCCTGATATTCAGCTATGTTTTATGGGCAACATCCCCACTTTTCCCCATCTCCCGGCTTAGTAAATTTAGACCAGGGTTGCCAACTTTTGCAAATGAATATCAGGGAGATTGTGTACGCATTATCAAGGCACTGCACAAAAGGGGTGTAACTTGGGCGTGTCCTGTGGATAGCTCCACCCATAGGTGTGTCTGGCACATCCATGAGAACTATTTCACAATAAAAGGGACAACATAAGAATTTATTGTTTNTTAAATNNTCAGTAAATAATCACTTTCAATATTAATTATTAATTAATACAACTATAAATAGGATCCACTGACTTGTGTATCTGTACAGAAATAGGACACAATTTATACATTCTATCATCATAGCGCAATGTTTTCCTGAGTCAGCATCAGGGAGATCACCAATGCTTCAGGGAGTCAGGGAGATCACCAATGCTTCAGGGAGTCTCCCTGATATTCAGGGAGAGTTGGCAACCCTGATCTATCTATCTATCTATCTATCTATCTATCTATCTATCTATCTATCTATCTATCTATCTATCTATTTCATAGTGTCATCTTAGATAATCAACAGCTACCCTTCTCTCTCTCCTCTCTCTCCTCTCTGTGGGGCTGATCCAGAATTGCACTTATACCTTTTTTAGGTGCAAACGTAGACCTCAGCAAAACCTTGTTGCCATGAGAAGGGTGCATATGAATTTTATTGCATGCAGACAAAACACTGCATAGCTTTAGGTTTAATTGGCAAATTAGAGTTGAGCTGGAAACTTTATCTTTTAGCTCAGATTCTATTTTCACAGTTTATATTTGTCTTCCCTTCTGTTCATTGTTTGGTTGTTGCCAGGAGTACACTTGTATCTGTTTTGCCCTTACCCCACACGCTGGATCGGCCGTTGTGTCTCTTTCTGGTACCCAAACCAGCACATTTGTGTAAATGAAATGGCAGTGTGATTTCTACCAGGGTTTTCCCATGGATCTGGATGATGCTCTTATATATGTCATCAGGAATCATGAAAAATATGTGCTGTATGTTCCAACGTGACTTCATAGTATTCATCAAATATACCCTAATGCTTTATTTTATATTACTTTAAATCTTCACAGGCCTATTATTTAATAATTAATGCATATGGGTATCAAATTCCACAGCCTCAGTAATGTAAGTAATAGTTTATTTAGAGGCCGTAATCATTCATATATATGTGCTCTACAAAGTCATTTCATACAAACATACAGTGGTAAACACAGTTCACTCTATAATTACATTCCATTATGAGAATGAGAATTCCACCAGCCAAGGTCAGGTCTGCTAGAATGTAACAATCTCAGGGGAGCGATAACTCAGTGTTCCACCATAAGTTACAAGTGATAACGTTCATCTAATGTTCAAAGTCATTAATTCATACAACGGCAGACATATAAAACTAAAACAGTTTACTGCATAAATTATATTATTATATACTCAGTAATAGGAAGGTGCAAATGATGTACTCTGTCTACAAAGGCTACCTTGAAATATCTGTAATAAATAGGGGGCAAGCCTTCTACAGGCTACAAAACATAGTGCTCCATTCAAAGTCTGGAGCCCTGGTCTTTAGTACACCTAATGGGGTGTGCACCACAATGTGTTAAACAAAGCATATCTATAAGATACATATATATATATATTGTATGGAAGACAATCTAGGGCCAATAGCAAGTTTACTCTCTGCTCCTATACCCAATATAACTGCTGGGTGACAGTGGATAGACATGCTAAGGAGATAGGGAAACAGATGAGTCTGCCTATGGCGTTACCACGTATGAACTATGAGACCCCTTTACAGGCGGCATTAGATGGTTACCAGGGTCTCCACATCTCCAATGAGCCCACCAGGGGGCAGTGTTTATGAGGCTCAGGGTCAGTCTGCATAGCGGCTGTGGTTGTTCTTCCAGTGCTCTCCTCACAGAGGGCTGGTGGCTCTGATAGAGCATCCTTGGCCTTGGGTAGAGATTTCAGCAGGTGATTGAGGAGACGGGCGCCCAGGGCTTGGTCCATCCAGTCACATTTGAGAAGCAGATTGTGCAGCTCATGCATGCACTGGATGTATCCTGTGCTGAATCTTTGCTGAATATCCACAGTCTGGGAAGTGTCACCTTAGGAGCAACAAGACACAGGATGAATAAAAACATTCAGTGTTTAGAAATATGTGTATGTAGGGATTCTGATTCTCCAGCCGGGTCTTAAATGCGGGAGACATGCAGATTTCAGGCAGTTCTCCTGGTATCCTGGGACAGTCATAAAATCTCCTGGGACCTGGGCTGAGGCAGTGATTTCATGTAACTCTGAGACCTGATCATTACTATTATGGGTGGGGCTTTATGATGCAAAACTCCACCCATCTACAGTCTTTTGCCTTGTTGGGGGTGGGACTTTACATAAATCACAATCTTTGCCCAACTCCCATGTTGCTGATCTTTGATTTCACCCAGGAGAGAGAAGCCAAAAGTCAGCTACCCTGGTGTATAGTAATGGTCATTTGTGCACGGAACCCCAAGCACAGTGCCATTTGGATTCATTACTGGATCCCACTGTATCCGGCTTTGCATGCAAGTGCTGGGGAGGCCACTGCCCTGGTTCACACAGCTGACCTCTAACTGCATTATGTTATACCATCTCTTATGCTTTACAGATAAATATATTTTCCAAAGCTAAATGGTGACAGTTACAATATATACTTTAATGACTTCAAATGAATTGATAGGTGAGTCTTTATATAGACCTGCCAGACAATTATTAGAAGAAATACTGGTGTGTAACTTATAATGATGAACCAGATCCAGAGTTTGAAAATTCTGAATTCTATCTAATGTTATCATTCTGCTACATTTTAAAGCATATAGCTTCCTCTTGTGGTAGATGGAGAGTACTGCAAAAAATCCCTCTCACCTGTGGATCTACTCCTTTGAATGTTCTCCAGGTGCCTCACTGTCATCTCTAGAATGTCTGCTTTCTCCAGCTTAGACTGCTAAAAAGATACCAAAATGAACAAACATTGGAATTGCATTCCATGCAGAGACAGATGTCTGTATGGGGGAGGCAACTCACCCTCTCCTCTATGCCCTATATCAGCTGAACCCCTGTACCTATAATATATATGCTTCTGATTCTATATATAATATGCATTATTTGTATAATCTTAGTGTAGCATTGGTGTACCCTTCTGATTTGCACCTGAATATGATGAATACAGCTAGGTAGAGTGAGTGTGATTATGGAAATGGTAGTACAGAACACTGTATGGCATGAATATTATCTCTAAGCTGAAAACTCAATGCTTTCATCCTTGGGTACAGTAACACATAGTGGTCACTGGAAGCAACAAGTGGTACAGACTGGACACTCACTGACATATAGTTACTTACATCAAGATGAAACACCTTGATCACAGTTTCTTTCAGCTGCTCCAGGTAGGAGTTGATTCTCTCTCTTCTCTTACGCTCAATCAGCGGCTTCCTGAGCTGTAGGGAGAAAGAAGTTACAGATTGTGTGATAATAGTTTAGGCTTTAACGTAATTATTCAGATGTAAAAGCACATTCCATTGCACCCTGTTTTGTCTGTCAGAGCAATCGTAACCATCACGTTATGATTTTTATTATTATTATTATTAATAATATTTATTTATTAGGCATCACACAGTATCCACAGCGCCGATACAGACATAATTATTGAGGAAACCCAGGCAGACAAAGGTATAATAAACAATCTCCACACAGATAAGGACCTATGCAGGAATTGAACTTACAAGCACAGCGCAGTGCTACTCACTCAGCCACAGTGTTGCCCTAACTTGTCAATGCATTCTACACTGAACATGTTCAAAACCCTACTTTACATGTCTGTTCCGGGCCACCACGCTGTATGCATGGAGGGAAGTCACACCCTACATAAGAAAAGTTCTGGGCAGTTTGCGCAGGAGGAGATTCACGCACTTTCTGAAGATTTGCATGTTAGGTTCATTTAATAAGAAATAGAAATGTGTTCTCTCTCCTGATCATCTGTAATATCTATATATATATATCTATATATAATAAACATGTATGCCAAACATTCAAATGTTGACATCTAAGAAGAAAAAGTTTTTGTTGTTGTTGCACAATATAATTTGCAATGAAAAGTTCTGAAACAACCCCCTGACTGATACTTGTGTTACTGTTGTGCCCACGGCTATGTGTATGTGTGTGAAGAAATGTGAAATAATAATAAATAGAAAGAAAACGTAGATAAGATTGTTATCACAGTAGTAATGTGTGCACTTTGTATGGTGAATTAACATTGTGTAATAGCTCTAGATACAGCCAGTGCTAGTTATATAGGTAAAAGTCATGGTGTGTCCTGTTATGACTTGTTATTATAACTTGGAGATACCGTGTTTCCCCGATAATAAGACACTGTCTTATTATTTTTTGGGTCCAAAAAAACACCATAGGGCTTATTTTCGGGGTAGGTCTTATTTTAATTAACATTGACAGAGCTTTATATAAACAGTCCTGCTTTTATCCCCATCATGTCCCCCAGTCCAGCTTTTATACCCCTCATGCCCCCAAGTCCCAGGGAATTCACTAGGGCTTATTTTCGGGACAGGACTTATTTTCGGGGTAGGGCTTATTTTCAGGGTAGGGCTTATTTTGGACTTTTTTGCAAAAATTGGGGTAGGTCTTATTTTCGGGGTAGGTCTTATTATCGGGGAAACACAGTATTATTACTAATCATTGATTACCACAGATGCCTGACAATGACTTTTAGTTACCACAAAAGTCTTTACATTGCATAAAATGTATATTACATGAGTACACTGAACCAGTTCATAGTGTCAGGTTGTGTATTTGTAATTTGGCTGCTGTGTGTACCTATGTAAGAAAAACTAGACTATGACAATGTAAGTTGTACTGTGGATGTACACATGACACACATGGAAGTGCCAAATGACAGGAGAGCTGGGACTGTGACTGGAGCTGAGAGGGTGGGAACTTTAAATGTGCTGATTCAGAGTTAGAATGAACGTCAGCAGGTGAAACACTGCACTTGGACAAACCATGTTCCAGCTTTATGTATTAGCTGTAACACATCACCTCATTCTCCTACAGTTCAACATGTGCAGATATGGTAACCAATGCATGTAAGTGTGTGCTATATGAGGTTCTATATGTGACAGTCATGTGACAAGATAACCTATCTGACATGACACTTACCTTTCTTTCCTGCTTGCCACTGGTTATTTTCAAGGGGTCCTTCGGTGCTGTAGACATTGCAGCCTGCTGTTACTCTCCAGCTTACACAAGCACCACTGCTTAAAGCGTCTCCGCAGTATGTTTACTAAATCCCTGTGCTTCTGTATCTCCCCCCTCTGTCTGTATCGTCCCACTGCTTGTCCCTCTTCTTATTCTATCCCGTCAACAGTTTCCCGCTCTAGCATTATATACAGTCCCCATTAGCATGTGAATAGCTCACTCAATTCCCTCTCTATTCAGGGTTCCTAAGCACAGATGTCCAGATCAGGGTCTTTTGTTGAGATCACACCACCCCCCTGAAGTACCCAAGTCACAATGTAACCCCATCACTTAGAGGAATTCAATTCAGGTTTCTTTGTACAAAATGAGCAATTGGCGATGACTAATAAGTTTCCAGACTCCAGAAATTTATAACAGTAAATACTTTTTACGTTTATGCTTGGCAGAGCAGGAAAGTCCATGTAACTGGTTCCACATAGAACCTCAGTACAATCACTGGGTGGTCGGATTCATATGACCACACACATTGGATGTCATCTTACAGCTGCATACACTAATATGTCCTTTAATGATAATATTGGATAACGATCCAACCACATTTTTTAAGGCATCACTTTTTTCAGACCATAGCCAATGGAAAATAAGGTCCACAAGAGTGGATATTGTGGTCACATCCCTTTTAATGCCACTGTTATAGTCTACGGCAGCCTCTTAACCTCTGACCCCTGCTTGTCAAGAGTTACACCAATTGGGACTATATCTGATGGCTTTGCCCCATCCCATTGACTATCTCAGCTGTTACCAGCATGCGGATACCCATATGGAAATGAGCAGCAAGGGTTTTAGAAGAATGAGCACTTTGGGTGAATAGTATTTGTAATGTGAAGCTTAGTGTTGGACTGTCCTCCTCCCCTATCTATGTCCCAGCTGACATGGCTAAAGCATTCCGTTATTATTATCAAGATCTCCATGGACCAGTTGGAAGCTTACATGAACTCATTACCATTGCCCTTCCTGATGGATAGTCTCCATGGTGGTGCTGTTACGGTGACCTGAAGCTTCTTAAGCTTCAGGTCCGGATGGCCTTACTCACAATATTATAAAACTTTTCAGCGTTACTCGCCCCTCATATGACCCATTTCTTTAACAGTGTAATCCTTATTTGTTGTCCTTGTCCACTATGTTTCCCTTTCAACAGGGCCGGATTAAAGACCACATGGGCCTGGAGCTGAACATATTCGAGGGCCCATTGCAGTGAGTATGACCAGGGTTGTGTGGTGCAATTCATTATACTTCTTTAAACTGAACCCTCCTTTATCACACTTAGTGCATGGTGCTGTTGTGCTGCTGTGCAGGAGAGTGGATGTCTCACATTCATCCTCATGCATTGTGAGGACAGAAGATTGGCTGTATGTGTGGGCCTTTTTTCAGATGGGGGCCTGGGGCTATAGTCCCATCCGCCCCATTGTTAATCTGGCCCTGCCTTTCACAGGAACCTCCCCAAAATGAAATATCCAGGGATCTCTGTTAACTTCTTCCCTCTTATATGCAGCTAATTAACCTCCTATTATCTTTAAAATCATCTCGGATCTTGATAGATGGAACCTGATTTGTTGGATAGGCCGTCTTAATTCCATCAAGATAAACGTTCTCCCTCGCCCATTATATCGCTTCCAGAGTGCCGCCATGTCTTTTAAAAGCTATACAGTTCAATATCATCCGGGTTTCTATGGCGGTGACACTGACCCTGGGTACGATGGAAATTTTGTATGGTTCCACTATAGGAGGTGGCCTTGGCCTTCCAGATGTAATCAAACAATCAGATGATTGTGCTGTATTAACTCTACATCCCTCTAACCCCACTGTGGCCACAATCTCAGCCTCATCCTTGAATTGTGTTGTGCTACATGTAAACTCCTGTAGGTACCAAATGACAACACTGTCATAAAGGGGGCACATAGGATGGATGTAGCCCCTCCACTCCAATCCCCCGGTCTTAAGTGCCTTAGTCCACCTCTCCTGTCAAATGCAGCTGACAGACCTATTACCAGACATTGAGCTCTGATGGAATATTATGTGATACAAATACCCACATTAAAGGAAAAGATCCTAACCCATCTTAAATTTCTAAAACCAGATATCAGTAAACTTGGATTAATAAGTGCATGTTATCAAATGCTAGGGTAATCCTAATCAGCATAAACAGTCAATATGATAAATAACCAGGTTGCTTTTTCTTGTGCATATTATAGTTTTCAAAAGCCAGGATATTGTCTGCAAAAAGAAATCCAACTTGCACATCCAATTATGGGCAATCTATTGTATGAAGACAATGATCAGTAATGAGTACAATAGCATGGGGTATCTAAGCAGTCATGTTATTAAAGAAGGTACAATACCATGGCACGCACACACACAAAAATTGATATGTGTGATAGGACATAATGGCGACTTAAATTATGTCAGCAACTTTGATCAGTGTTGGTCTGTCTATGTCAGTGTTCCCAGGGTGTGCACAGTTCCCTAGCAGCTGACTCAATGGGGTGCCACCAGTCTGGCCAGTTAGTGTATGGGTGTTACAGGGAGACATTTGATTGCATGATATTTGGGATTAACCCCTGCACCTTCACGGTTGACCTTCTGTGGAAGTGGGTATCGTACTATACGGAGGAGTAACGCAGCATCCAGATAAGCCCAATCATTGATTACTGTCTAATATAAATAAACATAATTTAGGTGGGTGGCAGGACCTCCCCAGTGGATCCCTGGATTTGAAAGTGGAGATGTTGCCCATAGCAACCATTCAGATTCAAGCTCTCAGTTTCATTTTACACGCTGGAGAATGTGAACTCTGAATCTGATTGGTTGCTATGGGCAACATCCCCACTTTTCAATCTCCCTGCAATCTCACCTTTTAGTTAACATGTGTGTGGAAATCGGATGAAGTGGGTACACCTGGATCGCGCCCATGAAGAATATATCATATACGAGGAAGCAATAGGACTGGTTCTTGCTGATGATTTTGTTCCCAGCTTTTCTGTTGTTTGATTACATTTTATACCATCACTTTTCTGAGCCTAAGAATATTAAAGTTACATCTAATTTCTAATAGGGGTAAACAGAAATGTGCATATTGTCTTATACGATTGAGAACAATGTGTTTGCCACACTAGTCAGCAGGCCCGTTATCTCATGGCTAGATGTAAACAAGCCTGGTACACAAGCAAACACCTGCCCTCCCGGCCACACAGCCTCATGCCCCTCCTGAATGTCATGTTGTCCAGCACAAAGGGCCCGGGTCTGCCCTCTTCTCCCATCAGGGAACGACAGCTGCCGGGCCGGACACCAGATGCTGAGGAAGGGGAATGTGCAGGGAGAAAGTTCTCTTTCTTTGATGAAGAGCAGATTAATTATGCAGCAGATTGTATAGCAGAAACGCAACCGTGTAAAACCATGTTATACTACAAATGATGTAAATAAATACTAAGTGCTATAGCACTAAGGCACCCACCTGCTTTCCCCGACATAAACAGCTCCTAATGCAAGAGAGGTTTTCCCTTAACGTGCAAATGTACAGCAAACGTTCTCTATAAATGGATCATATCATCATCTTATTTGTATCTTGTGATATATATATATATATATATATATATATATATATATATATACATTTTTATTTGTAGTTAGCTAAGGATATTGTATAAAGCAAAATAGAATAATGGTAGGGATTAATTCTGGAATATGAGTCGTCACATTATATATTTCTGGTGACAGGTGTCAATCCTGCAAAACCACAATTAAGATCACCTTTACAGACCTTCTACTTATTATTATGTTTAGATGAATCTCTTGGGGTCAGACCCAGATATCCAATTTCCCTCAGTCTCCAATCTGTTCCTATAGAATCACACCCACTTTGTTCTGTGTTTGTGCAACCATACATCTAAATTCTAAATTCATACCATCATCAGAGGAATGGTACTTCCGAAAGCACCCCCCCCACACACTACCACCCCCGACTAAGGGCCAGGGTTCTGATCCCAGTGGATGTTCCTTCAGAATACAATGTATGGTATAGGTGTCAAATCTTTATGTGTACCAAACCACACAGTACGACCACACGGGTAGGTCCTGGCTGCAGGAGTTTGCCAGTGCATAAAGACTATTGGCTGTTTGCATTGTGAGATGGTGGTACAGTTTTTTTGTTTTTTTTCAAATGAATAGAGAAATATCCACATTTTGGCACACTGTAGTTCACTGACAGGCTATGACCAGGTCCCCTGCTCCAGCTCTGACTAAGTCTCCCGCTTTGCTCCTGCTCTGTGGTAATAGGAAGTTCAAGGTTAGACTGTGAAGAAGGGAAGGTTAGGGTTAGGCTGTGGGGAATGGAGGGTTAAGTTTAGGCTGCAGGAAAGGAGGGTTAGGGTTAGGCTTTCGGAAAGGATAGAGCATAGCAGGGGAAGGTTAGGATTAGGCTACTGGGAGGGGAATCTCTGTATTGTAAGGTGGTCACTGGTATGAAGGTCATTAATGGATTCTCTGTATTGTATGGAGGTCATTGGTGTGCTCTCTGTATTGTATGGAGGTCATTGGTGTTCTCTCTGTATTGTATGGAGGTCATTGGGGTGCTCTCTGTATTGTATGGAGGTTATTGGGGTGCTCTCTCTGTAGTGTATGGAGGTTATTGGGGTGCTCTCTCTGTATTGTATGGAGGTTATTGGGGTGTTCTCTCTGTTATGTGTGGCAGGCGATGGTGTATGGTATTATGTATATTTTTGTGTCATGTTAGGACCAATCCTTGATTTTAGAATATATTAATTACATTACAGTACATAATATTTCTTTAAATTATGCTTTTAGATAATCCATCATCCTTACCTTATAGTATTATAACCTAAACCAAAACCCTCCAGTTTTTACTCATTAATAATACATAGTTAAAGTACCCAGCATTGCACAGGTCTGATTTTTACTGTGTTGCCGTTTTTATGCAGTATATTTTTGCAAAAAGACTGAAAATGTTGTAAAATGTTGTTCTGCAACCAATTCATCTATATATATATATATATATATATATATATATATATATAAATAGATGGTTGTGTGTGTGTGTATTTATGTTCCACATAACTTTGGAATGCCTGGAGTCATTTAAACCAAGCTTGGTACACAAATGCCTTACAATCTCATACCTCCCAACCACTAAGGGGATGAACTGGTAGTAAAGTGAGTTTTTTGTATTACATTTGCTGCGGTTGCGATCGGGACTGGGGGCGGGGCTTAGGCCTCTCGATGTCTCCCCATGAAAAGTTTGGAGGTATGCAATCTAGCAAAAGTATTGTGGGATAAGGCAGTCCTAGAACCCCTAAAGGAGGGAGTGGGAAGCGAGTGACATGTAAAAATAATCGAAAACAATTAATATTAGTGTTGAGTACATAGTTTCCAGGATGCTGAGATATATTGATCAAATGCATATTCTTCGTGTTAACTAAGCTGTTGGGTGGCGGTCCCAATGGCATTTAAGCTAAAATTTAGTCAAGGACGAAGCTGTGGGCAAAATGCTACTTGAACCACTCATTTCTATTCAGTTTTTACATTTCTGCCACTTTAAAATGTCCATACCACCACTTCTATATACATTTTCAGTTCATCCAATAATGTAAATCAAATCGTGTTTTCCATGTATCCTGCATAAAATCGGAATGTGATGTCATCCAAATTTAGATTCAAAGTTTTGCCACATACAGCAACGGGAGATATGTCTGGGACCTCAACCTGAAATGGGGTGTGGTTTATTTTATCCCTCTTTCAGGAAGATAAATGTTGGGAGCTATGATTTTCTGCAATGAGTAATGTCTGTTATATCTTCCAATACAATATGGAATTTGCAATATTCCATTTTGCAATTGTTGGTTTGACACTTCTCTTTTCTCTCTCCTCCAAAAAAATCCATTAAAGGAAAATAGTCGCCAGATGTTCATCAGGGCGTCGTTTTATTTTCTCTAGTATAGAAAAATGTCCCATTTTGGTATTATACTCATGAAACTGTAATAAAGGGATAGCGCAATCCAATTTTTGTGATTTTAAAAGAGAAAAACTTTTTAAAAAAGAAGATTGTTCTGATGACATAATAAAAAATAAATTCATTAACACAAGATATCAAAACATTGCCAAGATCGTCAACCAAAACCCCACATTACATATTACTGCTGGCACAATTTATCTGACAAAGACATTTATAATAAAAGTGATAAAAGGGAATAAATAAGACAAAAATGAATCAGGGGCTCCAGTGAAGACAAGGTCCCAGCTAGAAGTTCTGGGTGTAGCCTCATTATAGTATATAATACAGCTGTGCTTCTTTGTCATAAGTGCTGGTGCAGATGTAAAGGAGTTAAGGTAGGGTTCTGGTTTCATAAGCTCTGTTGTTATGATTCCCCAGGCGTGTACAGGTGTTATGGTTCCCCAGGCGTGTACAGGTGTTATGGTTCCCCAGGTTGGTATATGTACACTCAGTGGTCGAAGTGGAAATTTAGAAGTAGGGGTATCAGGGGTGCCACAACGTTTTTCAGTGGGAGGGGGCGGAAAAATTTGTTCACTTGGCNTTACACTTTCCCAGACTCTGAATCCCCTTCTCCCCATCACATTACCTGTCATCAGTTCCTCCTCACANAGCAAACAGCAGGGGCAGCATACCTGTCAATCACACTGACAGGCNCCCACCCCATCCAATCAGAGATTCAGTCTCTCTCTGATTGGATGAGCAGGAGATGGGCAGGACGCCTGTCCCTGCTCCTTTAAATCAAAAAGAATGGCGTTTTCTGTGAGCACGGCAGGCGCCCTGCAGTGTCAGGTACGTTTACAGGTATTTATTGAAGAGCAGGGCGCCTGCAGCTCTAACTAGCGCTCCCACTCAATTTGGGGGGGGGGGGGCGAATTGCCCCCACCCCCCCCATTCCGACGCCCATGAGGGGTATGGACATTTAGAAGTGGCGGTATAGAGACACTGAATATAATAGAAATCAATGGAGATTTGCAGTATTTTAATTACATCAGTGGGAGAAGTGCCGGTATGTCATACCACTGTATACACCCCCACTTCAAGCCCTGGGTGCACTGATAACATACAAGGTACTGGAAAGGTGGCTTACTGGGGAACTGGAACTGGTTAGTAGGAAGGTAACACTCACCAAATCACTAAACAAGGAAGAAACATAGAACTCGTGATAAGACTACAGAGACCCAGACTAACAGTGAAACAAACTGGGGCTTACACTCACTTATTAACTCACATTAACAGCAGCAATCAAGAGACAAGGAAGACATGAAGGGACGGCACCATCAGAGGCAATTATTATTATTATTATTATTAACGCTTATTTATTAGGCGCTACAAAGTATCCGCAGCGCCGTACAA
>JABWIB010001072.1:65640-77636 GCA_016617825.1 Platyplectrum ornatum
GGCTGAGGTGGAGGCCGGACACCCACAAGGGGCTGAGGCCGGACACCCACAAGTGGCTGAGGTGGAGGCCGGACACCCACAAAATTGAGGCTGTACACACAGCTCTTGTTTAATGTATATATGTATATTTATGTGTGTGTTCTTATTGTGTTGTCCGGGGGCTCCCACAATTCTTAATCTGACCCTGGGTGTACCTAACACACTGGAACATCAAAATTCGACCTAGATATTTACTGATCCTACATAACCCTCGGTAACCTACCAAGCATAATCCCTTCATGTACTGGTCACAGGACACTATATACAGCACTATCACCACCTGCCACCAGCGCATGAACAGACTGTGCCCACCTGTATCTTACCAGCCACATTCACATCCCCATACCAGCTGGCTTCACTGTCCTGGGCAGACTCTGCTATTTTCAGAGCACGACTTATCCTGTAGCCAATTATAGAACCTGTCTGAGGACAATCCGATTACTGAATTAACTAGCAGAACTTTGTTTACATTCTTGATGGAGTTCAGCATCTGCCACGAAGTACATCTTAATGGGCACTCAAAATGTGCATGGCACACCATTTGTTTACCCTGGTTATAAGAAAACATGGCATCTAAACAGGCGACTGTGCAATAAGTATAAGCAGACATATCACGTGAGTGATATGGGCATCTGAATTATTGCATTATTGCATAGTGGAGTATTGCAAGCCATACTCCTGAAAAAACATATTCCCATTTGTAAATTCAGTGTGAATCCATTTATACATGGGCAGCAGTAATGGGCAAATGATAGCATAATAAAATAATTAACTTTATATAAAGAATCAAGCACTTGTGTGCCAAGGGATAACAAGACGTCCTTATATTTGGACATTTTGATTCTGGAACAAACTAAAAGTCCCTTTATGTTTTATCAGGTCTGTGTTACCAGCACAGGTACCCATGATACTAGTAATGAGGGTATCAATAATGGCTGGTATACATACTAATCAATGGAGAGCACAATGTATCCAGAAGGAGAAACAGCTCTTAAAAAAAATCAAAGACTAAGCAGTCTTCAGTACTTACCGTCACCTCTACGGCCCCTGGGACCCCTCCTCTCTGTATCCAGGAATGGATCTCTCCCAGTTCTTTCCATTGATCATCAGTGAATTGAGGCTGAAACTTCTGCATGGATTTTAGTCTAGTGCGATCCTCCCGGAGAACCACATCCCTTTCTCTGAGAATAAACATGCAGCTACACATGAGTACACAAGTGACACAGAAAAGCATATTCCAGAAATGCCCTTATCGAGCCTGGAAATTACAGCCACTTGGTTCCACTGGCTGGAATTCAAAGCTTACACATCGTATTACACCAATTCCTTCCACTCGCTGTACGTCTGCTCCCCTCTCCCACCCATGTTAGGTCCCTATTGTATATCCTTGCTTATTGACCCTGTTGGTTATATGTATATTATGCGTGTGTATATATACATACATATTATATATATATATATATATATATATATATATATATATATATATATATATATATATATATATATACACACACATACATACATATACACATACACATTCTTTAAGGAAACTAATCAAGACTACAAAAAGGACAATCCCATTCAGACACGAGTAAGTACAAATGTCACATCATAGTATTTGTACCCCATTAGTGTTACAACATAAAGTCATCATCACGTCACCAGCTTATAGCGGATATATTTTTGCCAAATCTCCTCAATGAGTCAGGCTATTCCCCATCCCTTCCTCCTCCTGCACCCACCTTGGTGAGATTTGGTAGGTCATCATCACATTTTCATCTGCATTGGCCATTAGAAGCCACATGGGGTCTTGAAGGACATACTTCATAATGACTCCCCCGCATGCTGGCGCTGACCCCCTCTCTTTCTGATTATTCTCTGAGGAGTCCACGCTACCAAAGTACTTGCTGCTGTGACTTGTCTGGCTGCTCCCTGCAACAACAAGCAGAACAAAAGAGGTTTTTGGACAATAAAATCTTACTGAGAATTGGGCTTAGATTAGGGTATGTATTGCCATGGACAACATAATCTATGTGCATTGTACTTTGCTCTTGAAAAGGGGCTCCAACTCTTAAGTAAATTTAAAGATGGAGACCACACAACTACAGCAGATTTTGGTTCATGGTGTCGACTAATGATAAGAAGTAAGGTTCATACACACATAACTGATGCTAGGTGAGATTGCTAAATAAATGTGTCTGTCTCATATCCACTACTCTGGCCATTAGTCCCTACTTTTATAACAGATCACTTACTGCTATAATGAACTCACCTGTCTGGCTCCCAGAAGTCCCATTTCCACGGAATCCCGACGTCATGGACTCTGAAACCACTGAAGAGACAGAGCAGGTTCCAGAGGAGGCATCTTCCTGCAGCAGCAGATCCATGAGGTCACTGCCAGTAGATACGGCATCACTGGTGTGATCATCTGCAGGAGATCCAGTCTGCTGAAGGCAGAGATGTACATTGGGTGTATTACATATATATAAAACACACCATAGTAAACAAATTGCCACAATTGAAAACTATGACTACCAGCAGAGGATCTTCACAGGGCTGAGGAATGAAAGCACCAGTCACAGCACCCTCTGAACGTTCAGCCTTTAGTGACTCCTCCAACTGCAGCAGGTTAAGCTGGAGAGGTGAGCTGCAACGAGACTGGAACAGCGGCGGAGACTGCGGCCCTTGTGGAGAGGAAGAGCGAGAGATCCCTTCCTTCATTCTCAGTTCAGTCGTTGGGGTGGTATATGAAAAGGGCGCCACAGAGTTTGGGTTTTGCATGGGCTGATCAGGTTGTGGCACAGAGAAGGGAGCTTGTGGAATGGAGAAGGTTGGATTGGAGGCGGTGAAGGTTGGAGCATATAATGATGGCTGGGCTGGAAATGGGTGCTGGGCTGGAAATGGGTGTTGGGGTGTTGCACCAGAATAAACAGTCGGTGGCAAACCAGTAGGATACACATAGTTAGGTAGGACAAGCGCTACCATAGGTGGTAGTAGAGGGGTTTGGAAAGGCTGCATGTTGGGTGGGCCATGAGGGGCATCATTTGGCACTGGCATATGTGGAGCAGGGAAGACCGGAAAAGGATAAGCAGGCAACACAGGATATGGCATCGGAGGGTAGCTAGCATGTGAGTTTTCAGACTGGGACCAGGCAGTTGTATTAAGGCCTGGAAGAGGGCAGCGATGGGCCTGGGGAACACCAGAGCTGCTGCTGTCCCACGATTCCGGCCGCACGCGTTTTACTTTTGACTTCCGCCCCTTCCCGTTTCTCCTTCCATTAGCACCAGCATCCTGTGGAGTATGCGATCGGAGAACTGCAAGTACAGGAACAATCGTGTTGTAATGATCAGTTCACATTTAATGAATTATATCCTAAAGCATAGGACAAACCCTGTGCTGTCAATCAATTCCTGGACTGTGAATGTAAACCCAGTATCTGCCTTCCTGAACACTCACCTCCTGTCCGCTCCTGCATGTAGCTATTGCACCTGGTCTGAAAGGCACTTAGCCTCTTAACATCCATGAAGCCATTGAGAAAATCATTCTCCTCTTTATGGGTGTGAGCAACCAGCATTTTCTTGGTTAATCCCAGCTGTTTATATGGCTCCTTCTGTGTGTTGACAGGTGTGAGGGCATCAACAGAAGGTCCATCCTCCAATTCTAAGTAACAATAAAAGTAAAAATGCTTATGAAATAAGTGTATCCTGCTTTTTACATCTTACATCCACCTAAAAGATACAACACTTCCTGAGAGTAAACCATGGATGGCACAGTTTAGACCAGAGGTGGGCAAAGTGTGGCTCGCCATGCTTTACCTGCATAGACATAGTTGACATCTGACAAAGCATGCTGGGAAGTGTAGTTTGGAGAGCTGCACTTGGCCTCTACATTGGACTCTATGTAATTACTAGAGCAGAGAATCAAGAAATCCAGGTAATGTAATGTTTTCTGTGGTATAGACATTATGGGGCTGATCCAGAGGCACATAGAAGCTTGCAATGGTCCCTTTAGATGCCTATGTAAGAACGGCACACGTTTAATGCAGCTACATGACCACATACGTTTACATGTGCAGGGTAGTAAATTCTATTGTATACAGTAAATGGAGCTTATGAATTAGGTCTATGGGGGACGCTCTATTCCCCACAATGTAGCAATGGGGCATGGTGTTGCTTAATTAGCATATAGCTTGGGCATGATTTTAGATTTAGGGTTAATAGGAAAATAGTTTGGGGCATGATTTAAGACTATTATACATGCTTAAAAAAACCTATTCAACTGCTCAACATCACACTCGAGCGGTGCGAATTACTGTACAATGCAAGGGAACGTAAAAAAAAACCCCCAAAACAGGTTTTGGGCATACTGGTGCTTGTAGTGCTTGTACCAGCATACTGAAAGCTGCCAGAGAATGCTGGCACCTGGGGAACAGCAGATTTTTCAGGCGCCATCCTTGTTAGCACTTTTCTAAAGGGCTTTGATTTGTTTGTTTTGACAAGCGAGTTCTGCCGGGTTAACAGCTTAGAAGGCTGGGTCCCTCACAGATGGAGATTGGTATTGGTAAGTATCACAGGTTTTTATTAAAGCCATTCAGTCTATTTAGATTGAAAAAGTATATAAAGAGGGTAGAAATATATTCTCAGCAGTTTGCATAACAGCTTTGTGTAGCAGGAAAAACTCCATGTGTGCGGCAGCGCTACAGCATATTATTATTACCCTTTCACCGTCACAGGAGTAAATGAATGCATGCTGCCGCACACTATCCAGGTAAGGACACAAGATCCTTTCAGACAGCATGTACCCGTTTCTGGCTGCGGCTTCTTGTCTCCCACGTGTACGATTGTGCTGCTGTAGCTGCAGTGGCTGGTAAGGGATGCCACACTCTCAGCCTTGGCAGCCATAGGTAGCTGTGTGATAGCAGCACCGGGAGCAGGCATGGAAGCGAGGGACGAGTGTCGCAGAGAGCCCTGCACAGGCTGGCACGCGATGGCAGGTCCAGAGATGGGAGCAGGACTTGGCACCCCAGTAAAGGTTTTCACGACTGAAGCCACAGTAGAACCTGCCATAGACAGAAGGTTTAGGAATAGGATATAGGTAAAGACATAGAAATACTGCGTATCACAGAACATATGGACCGGCCTGTTTTACTGTTTACTGATTCCATTACAGGCAATTCCAGCCTCCTTATTACATATGTCACAATAATCAACTAGCAAGTAAATACCCGATGTGGCATAGATCTGCCTACCTGGCGGTCTTTCCTGCAGGTCTCCCTGGTCTTGCATTTGGACATCATCAGATGCAGAAGATGAAAGAAATCTGGATTTATCGGAGACCAAGACACTGCAGCTCTCAAGGTATCTAAAGGAAACACACACATACATACACACTGTACATCAATCAAGTCTAAACAGAACAGAAGTCACAACGACATAATAATATTTTGTACATAATGGACCAGATCCCGCTCTACGCATGTTACAGAATGATATTAGTAAGTCCCCTAACGTGTAACATTTGTGCATATCAGCACCAGATGCTCGTAAATTCAATCATACAGGACTTGATTCCATATGTTTGATATTGAAGGTCAGGACAAGTGATCCGCATGGCTAAACCCTGCCTACAGAGTCCTAATACAGTACACCAAAGGGTTGTTTTTGTTCCTAAACAATACAAAAATAAAAACCAAATAAAATAAAAGCAGAACCTTCTGTTTTTAGCCTTAAACTTTCCCTCACAACAAAAATGTAAACATTAATGAACTGTGACTTGTCAGAGGGATATTCAGCGATCTACCAGAAAGTAACATGTGTCATATATATATAAAGGCTTCCTCACCGTATCACACTGTCCAGGCTGCTGATCTGCTGGTAAGAATACGGCTGTTTTACGGGCAGCTGAGAGCAGGGGTCGATGCTGGAGCCTTCGTGTGCGGTGTCTTTACATACAGTCTCATTATTGGCCAGACCTGGTAATAATATTTGTAATTAGGTTAGTGATCCACAGATCTTATTACCTGGTTAGTCCAAAACACATTATCCTACATTCAGCATACAGTATATCAGAACCCTAGTGCAAATCAGAATTTACAATACATGGAAAGAGTAATACCTTTTTCTTTTCACCATAAGAAATACACAGAAAATGTTGCCTTACAAAAATGTATAGAATAATTACATAACAAACTGTATTCCTAGGTAATTGTTAATGTGAAAATGATCACACTCCCCTGCACTCCTTAACCCTCTCCTCTGCCATCTGCAATCCTTCCCTGGAATGGAAAAAAGTGAGGGGAGTAGTGCTCTATACTGTTATGTGCTGTTTGTAAACTCTAATAACTGTACAAGGTACATAAGGCAATGTATAATGCATGAAAATACCTGAGTCAGGTATGATCGCCACATTCTGTTGATCTTTGAGGTCTGAACTGCTGGACCCTCGATCTCCTTTTAACTCACGAATGGGGATTGTTCCCTGCAAGAGCACAGAACATTGTTACGTACCATACAATACAGGAAAGCGTTACATGTAATACAATACACTGTCTGCCGTCACAACAGCCATGATGAGGAGTAATCAGCAGCATCAATGGATAGACACAGAAATCCCACAATGCACCAGCCAGTCACACATCCCACACTCTGCCTGATCATACTAATACAAACAGGCACAGTCAATTTAAATATCCTCCTCCGGTGCAAAACAGCATTAAGTAATGGAAAATAGCGCAAACCTTTTGTGGTGACGCATGGACCCCGCGCCATAAATACAAAGGCCATGCATAGGAATAGTTGAAGAGTGACGCACATTCATATATGTGGCCCCCTCACGCTCAGTCTATCCCACACATGAATTATACTGCATGCTGTTGCTGGGATTACAGCCTATACTCTATTCTCTGCCCACACAAGGAGCATAGGAGGGGGAAGCACTGAGAGAAGCTAGGTTCCGGTGAATTGCGTAGTTACATAGTGCCCCAGGAAAACAAGCAGGTTCATTGAATCGATCAGTAATCTGACAATCTCTGCTCTGTGGGAAAGAATTAGGGGCTCACCAGAAATAGGAAATGACTCACCATCGCTTATGCAAGGAGAATAAGGCATATAAATCATGGGAAATGGCGGCTATACAGAGCAGGGCTCCAGTGAGGAAGGAATCAATACAAGTGGACATTAAAGTCAACTAGGGATAACAGCGTCTATCAGACATCCACACACTAAGCAATTCTGTGCTTTCAGTGTACAGTTAGTCAGATATTTAGTAGTAGTTTTATTGTAAGCAGATACCAATGACCTGATCCAGAACTCTGTGTGTTAAGCTATTTACTAGGTTACCCATGGATTCTGTGCGGGAAACTGTTATAGCGTTGGACCTTGCATAGTGTATATACGCAGGGAGGGCAGGAGCCGTTTAAATGGTACAGTGGGTGTTGACTAATCCCCTATGTAAGAGTCTCATTTCCACACATACATAATCTGGTGTGCAAAGTTATGGCAAGGTGCACACACATAAAGCTATTGAATGGTGATCATTATCAGGTCTGGATGTGATTTAATATAATGGTGTATGGCGTCGTACTAGCATTGCCTTGCCATGGTGTGAGCATTTGCATGTGTCATCATCATTATCAGATCTGGTNTAATATAATGGTGTATGGNGTCNTACTAGCATTGCCTTGCCATGGTGTGAGCATTTGCATGTGTCATTATCAGATCTGGTATAATATAATGGTGTATGGAGTCATACTAGCATTGCCTAGCCATGGTGTGAGCATTCTGCATGCTCAGTACATACAGGGAAGGAAATGAGATTACACAGCTGTCAGGATGAATGAATGTCCTCAACTAACCTGTTTCTCCTTCACATCCTCATGGAGGTTCCCATTACTGTCACTGGAGGAGGCTCCACTCATTGGGTTTTCATGGGACCCATTGCTTCCCAAACTACCATATCCGCTGGAGCTGCTGTTATGGACAGGCTGAGGAGAGACCACTGATATCAACAGATGCTGATAAGCACAATACACAGTTATTATTCATGATATTGCTGCCAAAACTCAGAAATGATGGTATATTTTGTTTGCAAATTGGTTATTCCTGTAGATATCAATGTCAAGGGAGTCAAGGAGGAATACTTAGATAACTTTGTTGTCACACCAATGTTGCAATGCACAAGTAATGGGGATTTATCATGTATGGGTATATTTAGATGTAGGAAGGTGTTTGCACTAAACAGCATTTATCTTTCTACATACATAGGATAAGTGTTTAGACACCTTACTTCCTATTATAAACAGGACTAGTGTATTCATTACTTTGTGAAATCTTCAGGCCACTATCGATATCTTTGTTGGTGTTTTTCTGTTCTGACCATCTCTGATCTCTTGAATTGAAATGTACAGTATAAACATATAAAGTTAATAACAGCCCATATTAGGCATTTCATTATTAGGAATGTGAGCAGTATTTCATATTTATTTCATACATATGAACTAAAGAGCCCAAGGGGTAATCCCGGCTCTAGAGGAGGAATTACCTGCATGAGCAGTTGGTGGATTTGTTCAGTGAGTTCCTGAATTCCAGGTTGCAGCGACCGATCTTCTAAGCACTGGGGTGCAGTAAAAATGTCTTCATTAACAGGACCCCTAGTAACAAAACAAAGGATTTACTATTTCATCTTATGCTGCAGCTATTAAATATCCCTGAAGAAACATTTCTTGCCTCCTGGTGTCTATCCAGTATTAGAGGTCTGACTTCTGCTTCATATACCCTATCTATGCACTTTATACCTGCCTGCCTCATTCCAAACGCCTGGGTTTTAGTTCTGGTTAGTATTAGAAAATGAATGCTACATTAAGTTTGTCTATATGATGCATCATTGCTAAATACACAAGAATGAGGATTATATTGTAATATAACACAATGCGCCACACATGGATAAACAGTGTTCTCTTCAGTATATGACATTTTATTACGTTACTGTATTGTGTAGCAATGATGATAACTTTAGCAATCATTACTAGTAATGTCAAACCATGTCTCTATGTATGTTCAGCATAAATCTGATATACCTGTATTATCTTGTGTAAATACTATTCTGAATAATATAATAATACTTGAGGAAGTCTGCGAGAACACAGGGTGCCATCTGTCACTGCCACACTCACATTCTGACTTTGTGTCTACCAATGATGAAAGACACTTTTCGACTCCAGGGGTTGATAAAACTGGACCAACTAGTATCTATGGTGATATATTCCCCATTGCGGGCACAGAAGCGTATAGGAGAGAAGTCAAAAGGCTGTCCTCCATACTGCAGAACTGAGGAAGGGAAAACAAACGACAGGTTAAACAACACTCATGGGATACATGCATATTCAGCGCTTATACCAGTATGTAAAATCAGTGTCCTTCAATATGCGGCTCTATGGGCCACGCATGAAATGCTGCCAATACGTTTTGCTCAGGCCCAGCTGCCCGAGGATGTCTGCTTTAATATTTCTTTATGAGCATGGTCCTGGTATTTACCCAGGTTATAGACATTAGTGCCATTATGCACTTACTCTTCTTGTGCACCGCTAGCATGAGGGAGCGATCACTGGGATGCAGGTGTAAAATGATGGGACTGCCAATTAGATCCTGGGGCATATACCCCAACAGGGGCACAGCTCTGTGGATAGAAAGCAAAACAGCCAACACACAAAGTGATTTCCCCCAATGGGGGGGGGGGGAAGACAGAGGGGTTCCAGTAGTGTTAAATCACGACTCACCTCTCATCCACATCCTGAAACAGGCAGCTGGGGGTGTGAGTGGTTGTGAAGATACGCTTATCTGCAGGGATCCGAGGAGCTAAAAACACAAAACCACAAAAAGGCAACACAATTTCCTCATCTTTAACAAGAGACCCCATGACTGGCATTACACACAGGCCGTCACTGCCAAACCTAGTTTTATAATCAGATCTCGTGGATGTGCAAGACAGCTTCTAACCTTACGGTCTAATGCCATTTGCTATAAATACCACATACTGTCACAAGCCTGCTACTTGCACATCAGCGGATTACGCCCTCATGTGATGTCTTGCATGGTGGAGTATTTGCAAACATCTCCCCAGATCAAACAAAAAAACCAGTGAGACACGGGGGTCCTGCTGCTCCAGAATCAGATGAGAGAGGGAGATCTCACTGAGCGGCAGCCAGGCGGGGGAATAAAAACATGTCTCACAGAGTGATAAATGGATCATCTACCATCACTAAGGACTCTGCAAGTAACATAACAACATATTGTAATGTGCTGTAGCCACCTGACACAGGCATACGTACCTTCATACCCAGAATGCACCCTCTCTGCAAACAGTACACAGCACTGCTGCTCGGCCGGGCTCCCCACAGCCTGCACCCGGATCAGGTAGGGGGTCAAGCGAAAGGGGTAGTAAGACACTTCTCTTCGAGACTCACGACCACAACTGAAAATGATACACACGATTGTAACAAGATTGTAGACATATGGCAGCTAAGTTTACCCAAAAGGGCATCTATAATATATGTACATTTACAGAAATCATCCGAGACCAACCTCAGCGGCAGAAATACATTGGTTCTGCGAGTACAGTGCTGAGCAACCATCTGAATGTGTCAGCCCTGCCTATATTGTGCATTGTATATACTGAACCCCTCCCACCTGAACGATTCCAGATCCAATCACACAGAACAGTTATCGGAAGTCCGGATGCAGTTTTATGTAATTAGTGCACTGTATCAAGCTTTGTGCTGGACTGTAATACCCTGCCTGTTACACAGCGTCATCTCCATTTCTGTCACCACGCTCCTCTCCCCTTCCACCACTGTCCACCTTCACCCCCACCTCAGCCACAGAAGTCCTCTCTCTCATACGGTCGACTCACCTGACCACTTGCGCAGTGGACCCCATCCCTTCCCATCTCCTCCGCTCTCCCTCTCTCACCACCTGCTCACATCTTCCTTTCCTTCTCCACAAGCATCTTCCCCTCTGATTTTAAACTCTAATTTTTATGCGCTCGTCTCCCCCATTCTCAAGAAATCAAACCTCAATCCCACCCTCCCTTCTAACTACGAATCATCTCCCTTCTCCCTTTTGCCTCCAAACTACTTGAACGCTTGGTCTACAACCGCCTGACAGACAACCACATCCTGGATCCTCTCTAATCTGGGTTCTTCCCGAAACCACCCTCACCAAGGTAACCACTGACCTACTCACTGCCAAATCTAAGGGTCAATTCTCCATCCTCATTATTCTAGATTTCTCAGCTGCCTTCAACACCGTTGATCACACTCTCTCACTCCCTAGGACTCACCGGCTCTGTCCTCTCATGGCTCACCTCCTATCTGACCTTTACCGTCATGACCCCCAGCTCCTCCTCTCTCTGTTGGTGTCCCTCAGGGCTCTGGTCACGTCCCCTTCTCTTCTCCCTCTACACTACCTCTCTCTCGGCATTCTCATTAGCTCGCATGGTTTTCATTACCACCTCTACGCAGATGATACACAAATCTACCTCTCCCCCCACCTTTCCCCCCTAACTCCTTTCCAAGGTTTCCGACTGCCTCTCTGCCATCTCTGGCTGGATGTCTCAGCACTTCCTGAAACTCAACATGGACAAAGAGGAATTTGTTGTCCCCCCCCCCCACTTTCTGCATCAACTTGCGCCCTACTATTTCTATCCACACCACCACTCATGGCCACTGCCTAGGTGTCATCCTTGACTCCTCACACTCCTTTACCCCCCTCTCTACACTGGCTTCCTATCCCTATCTTCAGAATTCTCTTCAAACTCCTTACCACAACCTACAAAGCTCTCTCCTCTTCCTCTGCTTCCTACCTCTCCACACTCATATCTGTCCACATACCATCCCGTCCCCTCTGCTCCTCCAGGACTTAACCCGAGCTGCCCCCCTCCATTGGAACAACCTACCCCAA
>JABWIB010001073.1:5572-15579 GCA_016617825.1 Platyplectrum ornatum
GAATGTCAGTGTGTGCATGCAGGGAGAATACTTTATTGTTGCATGTTGCACACAGATACTGACCAGTGTTACTGTTACACTGTTATTAGACTTGTGCTGGAAACATCATCTCTCAACTCAAATTTCATTCATTGCAAACAGTATTAGAGTTGAGAGATGATGAGTAAGTCAATAGTGCCTAAAGTCTGAATCTGGTCCATTGTCCGTATCAGTGCTTCCAGGCCCTATCTATTTCCCCTTTTTCCTTTAATTACTTCTTCTTACTTCTTCTTATCCTCCATACCCTCCTCCTTTCTCCATCTGCACATATGTACCGAATCCTCCTGTATCTCCTTTCTCCCATGGTTTCTTTCCTGCCTCCTTCACCATGGCTTACCTCAAACACATCCTTCCAGGGTACAGCCTTTCCTGTTTCTATTTCTATGTGTCCTTCGTTTCAGCAGCCAAACCCTGGTTTATAAGAGACGTGAACTCTGACCTCTTCTATATACACATACATACATACACGTTACATGGTAAATATACTGCTTGCTGGTTACTTTGGTGGTTTGACTGGTTTGTGGGATTGTATTGTTTTACAGTCTTGCATCCAATCATTATCATTTAACGTCACCTCAATGGACCAGATCCATAGCTAATTACTACCGTGTTTCCCTGATAATACTGTCTTACTTTTTCTTTGGCCAAAAAACACCATAGGGCTTATTTTTGGATTTCTATAGACAGTTCTGCTTTTATACCCATCACTCCCCTCAGTCCTGCTTTTTTAAAAATAAATAAATAACCGGGGAATTAGCTAGAGCTTATTTTCGGGGTATGGATTATTTTGGACGTTTTTGCAAAAAAAAATTGGGGTAGGGCTTATTTTCGGGGAAACACGGTAAAACCATGATGAATTGCAGAGGGGGGGGGGGTAGAAGGAATGTCAGTGTTTGCATGCAGGGAGAATACTTTATTATTGCATTTTGCACACAGATACTCATATGCTATTGATGGACATACCCGCTCATTCACAGTATTGATCAGGTCTGGAGGCATCCTCTGAGTGCTGTGGACTAGTACATTGCCCATGGGATAAGGCGTTCTGGTGCTGGCAGAGGGGGGGAGATATTTGTCTTGCAGTGGGGTCTAATGGAGCAGCAGGAGTGCAAGTGAAGCATGTGAGGTGCCTGGAACCATTATTTAGTAACCCTTTACATGTACGTCCACCCTCTGTGACTGTTATTACCCACTTGTGACATTATACTGTATTGATCCTTAGAAACTCACCTGTCTATAATATAATGACCCGAGCATGTCTAAGTCTAGGACTCATGGCAGACATTCCACATGTATTGGGTTGGGGTACTTTTTTGTCATTTTATTTAATTATTATTATTATTATTATTATTATTAATATTAATATATATAATCTTATTTATTATAAGAATAACATATCTTAACCACTATTTCCTCTATACATAACAGCGGACTACCCTGCACTTGCATATGGATCACTGGGTAAGGGAGCGTATCTGTAACCTGCTGTACTTGCATAGCAATCTAGAGCATGGAGTTTTGCAGGATATGTTGGGATTTACTTCTCAGTCTGACTTGGTGTAATATAATAGCTCTTCTGAGCTTATATTGGACTGTAATTGTGAATATATGGTAATATAGAAGTTTGTGCTGGAGGCAGCTATTTCTACTTCTTATAAACATGGTGAAACGCGTTACTGCCTGTGACTTGCTAAACGCTTCTTATTCATTTTGTGTTGATGTTCACAGATGTCCCATGGATAGAGTCCGAGCATGACCTGTAACGCGCATCTAGACGCATACGACCAGTCGAAGACCGAGTGAGCTTCTCCGGTGACAGCAGGGGACATGGAGGAGCACAGCCTGATACCTCTGGAGAAGGACTTGCAGAAATTAGACATCTCGCCCAAGGAGACGCCCAAGGAGATACAAAGCTTTGATGGAGACTTTAAACTGCAACGAAAGAGTAAGACGGACCTAGAGAACAAAATCTCCCCGGGGCGAGAGAGTCTGATCGAGCTGCTACCAGAGCTGGAACGTCACAAGAAGTCGGTGAGGCAGTCGGATAGGTCTGTCTCCAGCACGTCCACCTGCTCGTCCGTAACCTACTCGTCCCAGGAAAGTGACCAGGTGTTCAGTGAGGAAGAGGAGGTCCAGACAAAGCGTAAAACATTACGGAAGGTGAGCCCTCAGGCTAGTTGTCTCTATGAAATGTTGCACCCAGGAGAGCTCTCTCCGGTAGTTAAAGGGTGGAGAAACATATAGTGTGCGCAGCGCTGTCTCCTTCTCTGTGGGCGAAGATGAATATTTCACCTACTGAGAAATAAGAGGAGCTGCGAGACGCTGGTGTGAAAGGCGATAATAATGGTCGGGAATGTATGTGCAGACATTATTTTGACAGTGTGCTAGAAATAATGAGGATTAAGGTTATTGAGAGTTTGGTGGGTAGTGGGAGGATCAGTCTGTCACTATATACTTGGGGTGGGAAGAATAATCACTGTGATTAGAGAAATACATCGAGCGAGATGACACATTTATAAATCGCCATTGTTGTGTAGAACACGGCAGCAGAAGATAATATGTGCCGGCATGTTATTACTGAAGTGCATTCAGTGTACTGGATAAACCATTTCTAGCATGAGTATTGCCTCTGTATAGTGGGCCAGGGCCGGACTGGCCATCTGGCACTTCTGGCAAATACCAGATGGGCCACTGGGGTGATGTGCCGCTAGCAAGTGCTGCTGGAGAGCTTTAGCCATCCACCAATCAGTGTGCTGACAGCCATTCACTGACTGGCTGCCGGCTAGGAAAATGAGGAGGATGGCTATCAGCAATCTGATTGGTGGATAGCTCTAGGTGGGCCTGTGTGCACTAAATGCCAGGGCTGCTTTTTAGTCCCAGTCCGGCTCAGATAGTGGCTGTAGTCAGTACAAACTCTGAGGCCTAAATTTACTAAGCCGTGAGGATGTTGCCCACAGCAACCAATCAGATTCAAGCTCTCAGTTTCATTTTACACACTGGTGAATGTGAGCGCGTATCTGATTGGTTGCTACGGGCAACATCCCCACTATTCTCATTGAAATCTCACCGCTAGGCGTATACTGTGCCAGATAGGTATCAGAGAGCATTTTTGTATTTGGAGAAACTTCTTGAACTGGATTGTGATGGTACTTACACAACACTGTTCCTTCATTGGGGGCACTTACATATTAGTCATTTATTTTGAAGTTAGAATGAGTTGAAGTTTAATCTAATGAATAGTTTGTCCCCCACAAAGCCAACCTTTACAAACCTTACCCCACAACTCTGTGATCACACTTATATATGCAGTTAGCCAGAGCATACATATGTAGCCATGGCTTTGTAACAATCATCTCTAAACTCTAATCCTGTTCACAATTTACCTCTCCTCCCCTTCACGCCCATAAGTTCAATAGTGCGTAAGCCTGGATCCAGTCCATTATTCTGGATAATGCTTATTATCATTTACATATAGGGTGCCACACAGTTTTCATAGCATCGTATTGCAGTAATACCTGTAACTCGTGCACCATAGAGACATTTGTGCCTAACTTTTCCCCTCAGAGGGAGATACTGGGCTGCTGGGATCTTCTTCTCGTCCGCTCTGCACCCTCCCGGATCCTGTTGCTCGGCACTTTATTCTAAAATTGACATTTCATTTATTTTTCCATCCCATCCAGATTAAAAAGCTCCCTGTGAATTAAGTGAGCAGCTTAGGTTATACCCCTTAGGCTGGGAATATCGTGTTAGCGGAGAGCTTTCCCTTTTATGGCGTTTTTAATTAAATCGGATTAGGCTGATTTAAAAAGATAGCTCGGAACGATCGCAAATAATAGTACATCTGTCATGAGCTGGATACCCCCCGGTTATACAGAGGTTTATATGTGCCAGATGAACGGAGAAATGATTAATGTCCTGTATATGTCTCGTTTGTGACTTCCCTTATTTCATTAAGTGACATTCGTTTTTTGTTTTTCTTTTTTTAATTAACATGCTTAGGTACGCGCTAAAAAAATACATTTATAAATACATGCAAAATGTGAGGAATTGATATAGGGACACCTGTCTGAACTGTTTTACACCTCTGTCTTATCTGACATAGAGGCATAGCTGGTATAAAAGTATATTATGTGGGTCTAAATTTATTAATCAGGGAGATTGAAAAGTGTGGATGTTGCCTATAGCAACCAATCCGATTCAAGCTCACAGTCTCCAGTATGTAAAATGAAACTGAGAGCTTGAAACTCATAGGTTGCTATGGGCAACATCCCGACTTTTCAATCTCCCTACAATATACTTGATTAGTAAATTTAGGCTGTAGTGTAATATAGACATAGTTTTATGTGGTAAATGGTAATTAAGTAAGAAACAGATTCCAAGCATGAAGATGCCACTACATTTTGTGTTCCATTTATTCATATAAAAAAAAATTATATATTATGAATAAATGGAAACCAAAGTGTAGTGGGGTGTTGGCAGGGGAGGGGGGGGTATGGGAGCAGGCCGATTAGAGAGAGGTTAGAAATTGTGTAATAATTAACTTATAGGGCCCATTAAAACTGACCGTGATATGTATGTGGAACACACATTGAGCTGCATATTGTGTCTACCACATGGGATGTGAAGGAACGCGCTTTTCCCCATCTTCACAGGCAATTGAATCGGGCCAATAGCATATTCCATTGCTGAGGCTAATGTACAGGATCCTAACTTCATTTCCGAAGGCTACCTTATGTATATTGCTCCCATGAAAAATACTGGATCATAGCATACGCAGTATAAACTGAAAGATGGCTAACAGACGCAACATAATAGATACAGACCTGCGCAGTGCTGTATGTATTCACGGGAGAGGCGAGTTCACTCCCCTAACTCGTACGACACTTAAGTGTCCAGAAGCCTACCTTACCTACCTTAAATTATATGCAGGCACCTACCTTAAATTATATGCAGGCATGCTAATCGGGAAACCCCTCGTACGTTGTGTAAACTTATCAAACTCAAATACCGTATGCTTGAAAAACCTACTAGTAACATCTGTATCATCTACACGGGAAACCTGAATATATTACATAAGTATCACAAGGCTGGTTCCGGACCATTGTTATTAGGTCTGGATCTGGTATGCTATCTTTACCTTGAGAATTTAGGCCCTCATGCAGAAGTCCATTCTCTTAGTAACAATCACCATGGATCACTTTGATATCATTAGATAAAGTCCTATTTTGCACAAAAACAGCTCTTATCGCATGAGGATGAAGTGATGCAAGCTTTAGTAAATGGTGACCTATAATCCAATGAGAGGTTATATGCGTCACTACAAGGGCTAACATGTCTGATTTTTAACTCTTTAAAATCAATAATTTTATCAATAAATTAAAGAGACAGCATTTAACAGCATTAAAACATAAAAGCAGAGCTCATGGGTGAGGCAGGGACAAGGGGACATCTAGATAACAGGATCGCTCGGTCATACAGCAAGAAGAATCTATAGACCACACTAACAGACCCTGGAGAATAAAACCACTTTATAGGCCATAGTATCATTATAATGTATGTATTCCATCAGTGAACATATAAATCATGAAATACTATGTTTCCCCGATAATAAGACCTACCCTGAAAATAAGCCCTATTCCAATTTTTGTAAAACCATCCAAAAACCCATCTGGGAATTCCCCAGTTTATGTAAAAAAAAAAAAAAAAAAGCAGAAATGTTTATATAAATCTGTCAATGTTACTTAAAATAAGGCCTACCCTGAAAATAAGCCCTGCTGTTTCTTTGAATGTATCGGGACGGTAGCTACAAGAGGGTATGTAAAATAAGTAGGTTACTGCTACACTTGCAGGTCAGATCAGGTCACACAGTGATAAGTGTTCTATCAGTAATTGTGATTTCTGTTGGCTGATAACTGGGAGCACTCGTCTATGATGGGAGGAGGGTTACCGTTATAATGGTGCATAGTGACTCTCTCATGACCGGAGAGACAGCCATGGTTTGGGAATGCTGCAACTTTTCCATGATTAACTCATGTTGTTGGAAAAAGCCTGATCTGTCGTCTAAGGCAGATGTTCAGGATAGTTCATATGTGTTTTTTTTATTTGCAATTTCTTTCAAAACAACAAATTGCTTGGAAACCCCCAACAGATGGAACCAGACCCAATGGTATTTAAAGTAATATCAAATCACTTAGATCATTTTCTATAGATCTCTGCAGTCTATGACCAAAACCAACGTCATATTCATGTGGCTTCACCTATTTACAAAGAGACATTATTTATATATATATATATATATATATATATATATATATATATATATATATATATATTTTATTATTTATAGATGGCAGCAACTATGAAATGTAATAAAAACCCAGGAATGTTTTCCATGCGCCTCGTTTATCGTTCCTTAGTCCTAGTACTGAACATACTGAGTCGAGCTGGCAGTCCTCTAGTCGTCCACTATAGGCTTGCCTGTTTTCTTATCCATTTGTAACACTATGATGTCACTTAGGCCAGTGGAAAATGAATGATACAGTATCACGTGTAGTGGACATGTGTAGAGAGGAAATGTGCTGTTTGCAGGGTTTTGCTTCATGGTCTGCCGAGTTCATAGTTTCCAACTATATCACTGTTGGGACACAGATTAAAGCAAACAACTGTACTGAATGTAGAGAAGAGATTATAGGATTTTCAGCATATGTCAATATTTTAAGAGACTGTAAAATTAATTAAATTAAGACATTTATGTTAAATAAGACCTGAACCTGTGTGACGGAAATCATAGCTGAGGATAGCCCAAGTGTTTAGCTCTTTTGCTGTATAAGTGCTCCAGCAGCTTACCCTGGAAATTCACATTTCTACTCTCTGTGTCAGGATGATTCTCTATGGTTGACTAATTTATGGATATGGATGATCTAATAAACCACTATTCCACCCTGACCAATGACTCCGGCTCCCCCTCAACATTAACTCTTCTTTTCCTTGACAGTCATCAATTCTATGGCCAAACTACACTCATATAATTCCTCCATTTACACTAGATGTACCCTGGATTACCCTAGAGCAGGGGTTCCCGACAGTGGTACGTGTACCATTGTCTACTGTCTGGTGGAACTCAGGGTCACTGGGAAGGTTTGTAAGGAGGTATAGCATTTAGAAGTATTTGTATGTTAACCATGAGTGATATTAGATAGCAATATTATTACTTATTAGGTGCCACAAAGTGTCCACAGTGCTGTACAATGGGGAATAGAAGTGGGTGCATTTTATCATATATTTGGAATTAAATTTAATATATAAGAAATGTATCTGAAAATCATTAAAAAATATATAACCAAAATATATAAGGGGTGGGTATGTATTCACATGTACAAAGCAGGGAACATGGATCTGAAGAAACATGTACAAGAACTAAGGAGTTGATGTGCAGGACCATAATGAAGGATGTAGGTCAATAGAACAATTAAAGAGGGTGATGAGGTTGGTCAATCCGTGATTCTGCCATTGGTAACTGGTACACCACACAAAATGGGTGAGAACCATTGCTCTACAACAGGGGTTCTCAACAGCAGTCCTCAAGTTCCACTAAAGGAGCACATGTGTTGTCATTACTGACTGACCTATGATAAAGACTATAGAGTATTAATAAGGACCACAGCGTCCACAGCGCCGTGCAATGGGGAATACAGACAACGTGAGTGGTGAAGAGGCAAATTTATGAGATTGGGGATAGATACACAGGGTCGGGGTCTTGCGGTCGGGCTGAGGTCCTGTGTAGGAATTAAACTTCAGCGTTGTGATGCACACTGCTACCCATTGAGTGACTTGTGCGAGGAGACCTGGAAGACATGCACATGAGGACAGGACTGTGCTTGAGAACCCACTGATCTAGAGAATATGGTCGTAAGCCACAGTTATAACCCATTTGATTTTAGATTGTTGTTACCGATCATAGAGCAATCATTTCAATGTTATCAATGTATCGCTTTCATTCTGGAATCTCCTCTTCTGGCCCATAAACAGACCTCTGTACGCCCTGCAAGCAGATCTCCTCAACTCTATTGCAAATATTTCTATTGCAGACACTGCCTAAATTTACTAAGTGGGGATGTTGCCCATAGCAACCAATCAGATTCAAGCTCTGTTTCATTTTACTTGATAATGTGAGCTTGAATATGATTGAAAAGTGGGGATGTTGCCCATAGCAACCAATCAGATTCAAGCCCTTTGTTTCATTTTACATGTTGGAGAATCTCCCTGCATAGTAAATTTAGGCCATGGAATATTATATGTACCAAAGGTGTCTTCCAGATGCTGGAGGGTTGGTAACACAGGGTGAGGAATCACTTATTTCTTAATCACTGTGACAATCTTGCTGAAGGAATAGGTTTGCTGCATTGTTCTTGCACCATGTCATGTATAGCACTTTGTGAAATACAGTCACAAGCTCAGTTGTGGTTAGTCGAGTCTAATAAAATACAATTTGACTTCCTGCTGGTAGTAGCAAGTACTTATCACTTGTCTGTTGTCTGTCTTCATCATTAAGAGAAATGTTTTACCCATGAATGGCGAATGTCTGCATTTATGGAAGGCACTCGCTAAACTAAATTATGGCTTGCTGGCAGCCATGGAGAGAAGTCTGTCTATGAGTGGGTCATAGTACAAAAAATCCCCATTCTTGGTAAGGGATTCACGCTCTGTGACGTTAACTGTAGCTGATCCGGAGTCAGTGCATGCTGCGCACCGCATATCCACAACTATCTATTGTAACCCTTGTACAACCGCTTATGGCAATAGGGATAAGTCATTCCACTGTAGCCCATGCACGTTATGAATTTTACATGCAACAGGCAATGATCCAGTATGCTTCTGTCACATAACTTGCACCAATCAGAACTCTGCTTTTCAAATTGTGTTAACGTTCAACAACTCTAATGCTGTGTAGAACAGCAGAGCGATCACATGATAATTCCCTTTAGGGTATAATGCTTGCAAGAAATTCATTAACATCTGCGACCCTTGATTGTCTACGGGGCTTGTGATTGCCCATGACCTGTGGTGGTCAGGCGATTATCAAGGGTGGTAATTGTTTTCCCTGGGGACCCACAAAGCCTGGGACCGTGTCTGGCCAACATGCTTTACCTGCATAGACATAGTTGATACCTGAGAAAGCATGCTAGGACCGAGGGCGTAGTGAGGGTGGTGCTAGTGGTGTCCGATTGCTGATGCTTCAGGCACCATGGCACCTACAGTAGCTACAGGGGCCACCTGCTGTAGTCATGTACAGGTATAATATAGCACTGGGCAGAGATAATGTGCCTCCAGTCAGTGAGAAGCGGTAGAGGGAAGATGGTGGCCACCAGGGAGCTGTCCTGGCCTCTGTGGACACGGTTCTCTTAGACTGCGATGGGGTCCTGTGGCACGGAGACGAGGTGGTGCCCATGACTCCCGAGCTGGTGAACGGGCTGCAGTGGAGCTGGGAAACGGGTGTTTTATCTCATGAGACCCATGGACCCCATGGACCCCATACTCCCGGCACCATGGCACCTGGCTACACCCCTGGCTGGAATATGTAGTTTGACATGACCTCTGACCTAGACCTCTATATCTCTATATTGATCGGGTGGAAGAACCTTATTAAGGTATCACATGATACTAGATTCCGTAATGGTATTTATATGCTTGGGATATATAAGGAGATCCTTAATCTTTAAGCTGAGAATTAAATGGGATCTAGAATCGGTATAGTATATAAGTAGCAGTCTCTTATGCCGCCACTTTCTGTGTTCTCAGATTTTACATTTAATGTCGGCCTCAGTATATATCGCTAGTTCCTTTTTTTCTTTTTACATCCCCCTGGTTTGTGCTGTCTGCAGCTTCCATACGCACCCCCTCAGATGCTGCAGGTTTCCTCTGTGCATGTACTGGGCTTTATCCCCAATGTTCCCCCCCCCCCCCCCTTT
>JABWIB010001073.1:17067-47657 GCA_016617825.1 Platyplectrum ornatum
CATATCGTCAATAGAAATCGTCACTTACTGAATACTATACATCACCAGTCACTGACGATTTCAGATCACTGACGAATGCTGACGATATGAAATCTCAGCAGAAATCGTCAGTTAGTGAATTCCCCCCCTGGAGTGAAATGATAAACTCCGCTCCAGGGCCTAAATTTACTAAACTGCGGAACTGGAAACCAATCAGATTCAAGCTCTTCCATTGCTAAAGGCAACATCCCCACTAATCCCACAGTTTAGTTATATTTAATAAGTGGCGGGAGAAGAGCGGGCCGGGGAGGGGATGTACAGCAGTTTTCCATTGTGATCCGTGCTATCAAAAACCCTTTTATCTTTTGCAGGTCATAATGCCGGTAGAGCCCCAAGTCGTTTCTAGGCATGTGGTAGCATGTGAGAGGATAGACATAAGATCCTAATGGACATTTCTCCATTGTAACACATGTAGCCAGCTGATGTATGTTCTGACACGCTGCATGTACTGGGAACTCTGTGTATCCCGGATATATAACTGCAGAGTCCAGCATAGTTCTGCGTAGTATTTAGGAAACTCCGGTTCTCATGACCTTAATAATTATTTGCCATATGTATTTAGACTGGATTGATGAATCCCACCCCCCACGGCCCTTCCCTAGTGTACATTTGTGAGAGTATATTTTAAGACTGTAAGACTGGTTAGACCGCTTATTTAACCTCTGGAAGCTCCCACAGCGCTTCAGTATTCTTTTTGTGTAACAGTCGGTCATCTCCGTAAAATCTGATGCTGAAGTTAGTGCTCATCCTCCTCGACAGCACTGAGGAAAAGCTGATGAACTACATGGCTCAGCATGCACTAGTACACGTTGGTGTCAGTTAAGCACTAGTGCATGTCTGATAGTCGGTATCAGAAAGTAATTGCAAAAGTTATCTCTTTGTATGGCAGAAGTTCTCTGCATAAACAGAACACTCTCTGTAGGAGTAACATGTGCTATATTCCTATAGATAGCAATTTATTGTGCAATGAAGCATCTGCACGCTTATCCATATGGAAAGATGTATACCTATACATTAACCATTTGAGATATATTATATGAAATCGCTTGCTTGACTTGTGAAGTGCTAATGCTTAGCCGTGCACCTAATGGTTAAAGTACCAGGCAGCATAACAAGGGACCTCCCTGCGTATCCGGGGAAGTCTCTGCCCTCCCGCACAATGTCTTGTATCTGACAGCCCAGGCATTATATAACACTTAATTGCCAAAGGCCCTTGGAGAATTCTGCTTTATATGTAAATACAACCTCGGGATGGCTGACTATTTTAACCTGGGGTACAAGATCTGTCCTACCAGCCTATTTAAAAAGACGGGTTGTACAATGACCTGGCTCAAGTCAGCCAAATAAAGAAGCTGCTGGGGGGCAAACGCCCTCATTGCTGCATAACACATTAAATACATTATGCCTATCACAATACAAGGTGGCTCTCTTTAAATGCTCCTCCTATATATATATATATATATATATATATATATATATATATAATATTACACACTCACAAAGGCACACCAGGGAAGGGCCATGGTGGGTGGGGGTCATCAATCCATATGCATGACTTGGGCTAGGTGCACCATGCTGTAGGGTCTATGGTGCAGATCTGTGATGTGTGTGTACATGTGTATTTCCGTGTAAATGAGAATGAGCTAAAGGAGAAGTTACGACTGTACAAACACACCCAAGGAGACAGGCATCACGGAAACTATTCTAATTATGTAAACATGTGGAGAGGAGGGAGATCCCTGCCTTGGGGAACGCAGAGAGAAAGGACTTCGGTTCATAGGTTTCGGTTCCCTTTAGTTATGCGAGTACACAGTGCACTGCAATCTCGCTGTCGCTGCTAGAACTGTTCTGTTAGATGCATTTTCTCATTGCTTAGGGCTGTCGCTGAGAGGGGTATAACATTCTCCACATAACCGATCAGTTCAACAGCCCATGACCAGGATTTTAAGTAGGCATCACGCTATGCAGCAGAGAAAGAGGCTCATACAGATGCATTGGAAATGGAGTGTAAAGTAAGGTGTACATTGGAGGGCTATCTGATAATTCTCATTCCAGTCCAGGGCTCGAAGTGGGGTGTATGCCATACCGGCACTTCTGCTGATGTAACTACAAATCTCTATTGACTTTAGTTTTTCCCATACCTCTACTTCCAAATGTCCACTTCAACCACTGTTCCAATCGCACAATAATCTGATTGCGGCAAAATCTTTCTAGTGTGTACTGACAATGATGTATCTGAATGAGCAGATACCGCATTGCATTGGCCGCATTTGGGTGTATGGAGAAAACTTCAGTGTGTACTGATGCACAATCTTCAGAGCGATGAGTCCCGTTCCTATTTTTGCATAGTGCCATCTTGTGGACGGGCTTGTGATTGCACCATGGCATTACAGCCAAGGTGTACGGGTGCAGAATGTAAACGATCCACAGGAAACTAGTTACTGTGTTTCCCCAATAATAAGACCTACCATGAAAATAAGCCTTACCCTAATTTTTGGAAAACAGTTCAAAATAAGCCCTATCCCAAAAATAAGCCCTACCCTGAACATAAGCTCTACCCGAACATAAGCCATAGTAAATTCCCCAGGACTTGGGGGCATGATGGGGATAAAAGCAAGACTGTTTATATAAATCTATGTCAATGTTAACTAAAATAAGACCTACCCTGAAAATAAGCCCTATAGTGTTTTTTTGTACCAAAAAAATTATAAGATAGTTTCTTATTATCGGGGAACACGGTATCTGTGTGTCCAGCATTATCGTGCAGCTGATCAAGAAATATTTGAAATACACCTGCTCATGTGTAAAATGTCAGTGTGTTCCCAGCTCCAGGCTTCTTTCTTACATAACATTGGCAAGCATGCATTTCTGGTGACAGTAAATAGAATTCTGAAACAATAAAGAACAAACTTTAAATGAATCTGTAACAATAGATTCCATCTTGCCATCAGATAATGACACTGCTATGAAACCCTAAAGCAGGGTTGCCGACTTTTAGTTTCTCCCTCCCTTAAAATTGGGTTTGGGCAGAGGCTGTGATTTATGTAAAAGACTCACCCTCTGGATGGCAAAAGACTATCTTTTGCTTTGGATCGGCAGGGCTTGATGTCATTAAGTCCTATCCATGATATTAACAATCTGCGCTGTGGCAGTGATTTACATGTCCCGAGAAATTGTATTGACTCTCCATGTATACTGGGTGAACTTCCCGAAATTCGTCAGTCTTCCAGACATCCCCCCCATAGGGTACTTACTCAGGCTGATGAGCATAAGTGTCCAAAAGAGTTACATCTGCGCATGTGTGCTCCAAATGTTACGAACGGAAAATCCAACGTACAACATTTTATGTATGTTGGATTCTCCATGTGAGGGTCAGCACTTTAACATGGCAAATCCCCACACCATATGAGAGGATAGCCATGCAAATTGCATCGATTTGGTGGTGGTTTACATACCTGTGTGGCAAAGTTAGGGCAGGGATTTGGACACGGGTGGGAGAGAGGAGTTCACTCCATGCAAGGTCTGAATCTGGTCCACCATAGGGGCAGAGCTTCTATCCCGAGTTGCTGAGAATATAACATCACAGAACCCTTCTTACATATTAGACGTGTTCTTAACAAAATCAAATGGTTAGAATACCACAACTGAAATGTCCGCCAAATGTTTAAATGTCCTCCTCATACTGAGAACTAGGGTATCTGAGATAATTTTGGAGGATTTAGATGAGAGAGAATTAGCTGTGATTTGGGAAAATGCTTCCTCCAGCACTTATTTACATGTAGTTAAATAACCTGATCTTGCCTGTCCATTTAATCGATTAGTGGAAACTGCTATACCTCTTTTATGAAATATCTTGCTAATACCCCGTTCACACGGAGATGAAATACCTGGGCAGTTTAGTCATATTTCTGGGTTGATGGAACTGCCTGGGTGTGAACATCTCCTTTCGAACTACCTGGGTATTTTTCCCTTCACAACGGGATTTGTGCGACTTTGACCTGGATATCTGGCAATGTGAACTGTCCCTACCTGGGTGTGAATGGAGTTAGTGCTCAGGGAGCCCCAGCAAATTGCACGTGTTGAAAGACCCTGGAATTCCTAGGTTGTCTTTGTTTCAGGTATAACTTTGAGGTGTATAAGTTTGGATTGTCAGTGTAAGATTGTCATTCCCTATTACCATTAGAAAATAATATCTTACATCTAGACTCCCAAACATGTAACTTCTGAGGTTCTCTTCCCTCATTTGTGCTTTATTAATCTGTTATTTTCATTGTCCGCTAACTAAACTGTTAAAAAGTAATACAAGTGTCAGCGCTTTGTATGGAGGGCTGTGTAAGCAGTCCCCTCAGTGTTTGCTATGACAACAGACATATTATGTATAATTGTCCAGTCAGATGAATCTTTGTAATCCTTGGACAGCGTTAAATTCACCCCCCTTTATCTGTGTCGCATCCTTTCTGTTATTTATCGGCTAAATAATGTTTTTAGGATGTTCCTATCGTGAGTAAAGTTCAGATCAGTAATTGCCAGTGCTCCTATAACCACTCGGTTCACATTGGACCAGATCCAGACTTTACATACTATTGACTTACAACTTACTCACAAGTGGGTAAAACCATGATGAATTGCAGGGGTGGTAAAATGAATGTCAGTGTGTGCATGCAGGGAGAATACTTTATTGTTGCATGTTGCACACAGATACTGACCAGCGTTACTGTTACACTGTTATTACACTTGTGCTGGAAACATCATCTCTCACCTGTAACACTGATTACAACTAATGACATTTACCTCCCCTGCAATTCAACATGGTTTTGCCCACTCTTGAGTAAGTTGTTAGTAAGTCAATAGTGCCTAAAGTCAGAATCTGGTCCGTTTGACAATATTTGACTAGTAACTACTAGTACTTCTGAGCTTCCCTTAAACTTGTAAATATATATCGTGGTTGCCGGGAGAGTCGACAAATCTTCTGGGACCTGGGCAGAGGCAGTGATTTTAATGTTTAATGTTATGAAGTCACGCCTGCTCATTAATTTCAAATGCATAGGTTTTGACCATCAGGCATGGGGCTTCAGATGTGATTTGCATAAATCACACCTTTCGCCCAACCCCCATGCTGCTGGCTCTTGGTTTCTCCCTCTTGTTTTTCATATTCTTACTATGTGTAAGATTCCATCTGTAAGTTTCGTCTGCAAGAGGAATACTGGATCATGCAGTGAAGTGTATCTTATGTGAGATGGTGATGGTGGTGGTGCCGTTCTGTGTAGTACCTTGGGTGGTGGACTTTATGTACTAAGGAGAGAACCCCCAGTCATGGTTCACAGGCTCTTTAATGGGTGGGATGTGACTGGCGGGGATGGCGCTGGAGATACAGCTGAATTCCCTGGAGCTTATTGGAATACGCGGTGTACTGCAATTCCATTTTGTTTGAAATTCCAGTCTGGGTCAGGCCCAGTATGTGCAGCATATTGTACAGTGTAATTCTGGCCTTGTGTGATAACGTGTTCCTTTTCCTGTGTCTAATCAGAGCCCCCCCCCCTTCGCCTTCCCCTGTGTTCTTCCTCCTCACAAGTTATTGTAGGTAACAAACGCGACAACTGGTGGCTACACAACACCATGATCCTGCCCGGCTGTGTATCAACAGCAATTCTCTTATCAGATTCTTATGCCTGTATGTGTTTACTATCCCGGCCGTGGCTTCCCCTTTTATAATCACACCCATGATGTCATTGATACTGTATGTGAAAAGCTCTGCAGCCCTGCTACAAGATAAATCATTGCTGTGCCATTGGTCGCCAGTGATTTTACTCACACGGACAATGTCCATTAAACTTTGTAAACTTTAAACTATTAAATATTTGCTTGGCCTATATACTAATCTTTGTATCTGCAGTCATTCTTCATCACGCTGGATCAGTAAGACATTTACATGGCTATAGTATGTGTGAGATATACTATTCCCTTACCCCACATGTACTTTAGTCTGCACTTAATATATATGGATATAGACGGGGTCGCTCTCAGAAATAACAGGTCCCGGAACTGCCAAAATGTCTGAGCATAATGCTGAAATCTGCCCCTTATCACTCTCGTGTGTTTCAGTATTGGTTCTGTGATTACCAGAATAAGATTCTTGTCATGTGAAAGTCAGAATGAAAGTGACTCTAGTCATTGAAGCCTCGTCTTGTATGTCTCACGTCTTCATGTTCTTGCTGTGGTGTCCTGTGTTTAAGCTGTATTGTAACATCATAAGATCAATAACTTTTAGTACATTGAACTCCCAAACCTGCCGTCATGAATGTGCCAGTGTTTATACTCCTGGTATGTTTGCTGCGCTGTTTGTGTAATAACCCCACATTCACATTTATGTATACTGGGTTACTTGTGAGAGCACTTTCAGGCATAGGTTATCTAGTGCCAATAGCACAGCGTGGAATCTATATTACTCAGCACATAATGCTGCTACAGGTGGATTGTATGGTATTGTCACATTAGATGTGAGTTAGTAAAATGGTCTTTCATGCAGATGTATGCAGGCCCCATTGAATATATTTAAAGATAGTCAGGGGCGGCGCTAGGTCTGCGGGCGCCCTAGGCAGACCTAGCATCACACCCCCTTACAGCCAAAGTCGTGACGGCGTGACGCCAATTCTAACCCGTTGGTGGAGGGAGACGGAGTGGAAGAAACATTACTGCCCGCCCTCCCGACATTTAATTATACGTCGGGAGGGCGGGCGGCAAAGTTTTCTCCACTGCGTCCCCCTCCTCAATGGTACTTTTATTTAACAAATGTTTATTTTCTTTACAATTTTTTTTTTTCACAAATATGCCGCCCCCTGCCAGCCAGCCGCCCTAGGCGCCAGGGGGACTCTGGGACTGCGTTTCAGACATTCAGGGGCAATTCTCCCGGTATTCCGGGAGCGTTGGCATATCCCCCGCAACCAAGGCTAAGGCAGTGATTTCATATAAATGGCTGCCTCTTCCCCATTTAGCACTATGAATGGACATGCTTTATGTTGCCACGTCTGCCCATTCATAGCAATGTATGGCATTTTCCGCCCAAGGGGCAGGGCTTCGGGGATGATTTGCATAAATCACACCCTCTGCCCCACCCACATATTGCTGACTTTTGGCTTCTCCTGGGAGGGAAGAACTAAGAGTCGGCAACCCTGCTCTCCTCATTAAGGAGGAAATAGAAGACATAGCAAAACTAAAGCAGAAATGTAAACACACTGGCAGACAGAAACACTGGGGTATATTTACTAAGCGGTGAGATTGCAGTGAGATTGAAAAGTGGGGATGTTGCCCATAGCAACCAATCAGATTCAGGCTCACATTCTCCAGTGTGTAAAATGAAACTGAGAGCTTGAAGCTGATTCCTATGGAAACATCCCCTATTTCCAATCTCGCCGCTTAGTAAATATGCCCCTTGATCTGCGGTGTGATCATCTCGCTGAACCAGTCAGTGATATGAGTTCTGACTACACCTTTGCGATAGTTTTTATCCCTTATGCTGGAGACATCTTTCTGCTTGCCGCACACATTTCTCTATTGCCATGCGAGGGGTGCATCTGAATTATAAATATGTTTCAAAATCCACATAACTGTAAATTAGAGTTGATCTTGGAAACTTCACCGTTCATCTCTAATTCTGTTTTCACAGTTTATTCTTTCTTCCCCTGCAGTTCAGCCGGATCAGCCCCTATGTTGGGTTCTGGGAGTAGCGCCACCCTGACGTAACATTGGACATTGTAATTAATGCCCAATAAGGTGTAGAATTCAAAAAGAGTTATTAAAGCAAGTGTGCGGTCCCCATGTTTGTGGTTATATCGTTGTTCGCTCATTGCCTGCATGCTGGTTACTGGCAGCTGACATATTTTCTCCATATTTGCGTTTTTGGCATCTGTGTCACGTCTTACATTCAGGTCGTCTTGTTGCATAGATTGAAGCCTCACAGGTCCGCACTGGTTCTGTCAGTTGTTTCCTGTGCGGCTGGTCCACAATATGTACTTCCTGTGGTCACGCGAGGCTGTCTGACCTTTATAAAAAAAGGTACGAAACAAGTTCATACTAAATTCATACATCCTCATAGATCTCACTTCAGCCTTAGAAGCAAGGAAAATAATAATCCCTGTTTTCTTAAAATCATTTCAAGACCCTCTTCTATTTATGTACAATGTCAAGTTGTTGGTTTAAATTTTATAAAACAAAAAATGTAAGATTACATTAACTACACTGTTGCCCATAGCAATAGCCTCCAGCTCATACCTCTCACAAGCCCCTCACCAATTTTGTGCCGCAACTGCGGCAAAACGCTTGTTTTGCTTTAAAAAAAAAACACTTTCCTACCAGTATATTCCCTAAGCGGGACAAACTGGTAGGAGGAAGGAACAGTGGGAGAAAAATCAGGACAGTTGGGGGGTATGCTCTAGCTCTAATAAAGTGATTAGAACTAGAATATGATTGGTTGCTATGGGCAACATTTCCACTTTTCCTTTCTTGCGGTTTAGAAAATCTAGCCCTAAATGTGTTGTTGTACCCTACTGGACCTTACATTGCTATGAAATGTTCATAAAGGTAATATATATATATATATATATATATATATATATATGTCTCATTTAACCCCTACAGTCAGGGCCATCTGGCACTTCTGGCAAATGCGTGATGGGCCACTGGAGTTATGGGGGTATATTTACTAAGCCGCGAGTTTACAGTGAGATTGGAAAGTGGGGATGTTGCCCATAGCAACCAATCAGATTCGAGTTCACATTCTCCATTGTGTAACATGAAACTGAAAGCTTGAATCTGATTGGTTGCCATGGGCAACATCCCCACTTTCCAATCTCACTGCGGCTTAGTAAATATACCCCTTGGGCTGCATCCAAGTGCTGCTGGTGCTCTTCAGCCATCCACCAATCAGCGTGTTAGAAAGTAAAAAGAGGATAACTATCAGCAGTCTGATTGGTGGATGGCTCTAGGGTGGCCATTAAATGCCAGGGATGTGCCTACAGCACACTGAACACATGGAATCAAAAGCAATCTAGAACATACCGTCCACTGGGCACAATTATAGAGAGAGAAATGTTGGCGATACAGACTTTTCATGGTAGCATTACTTAACTATTGTTAGTCAATGCCGCCTACACAATCCTTGTTTATGGCGATCTGTAATCTTTCTGTTCAGCAATAGCCAGTGTTTTTCAGAATTAATCTATAAAGTTTTTATAAGCGAGGATCTTTCCCAGTATTGTGTGACTACATATTTATTTTATAACTGCTACAAAATACTTTCCACCCTGACACTTGTTTTTGTAGTGGTTGTAATGTTGGTTATTTGCTTTCACGCAAGGACACAATTGACATCATTTCTGTTTTTGCCTTATCACACACGGCTGGTTGTACATAGCATTAATAGATATGTCTCCGGCTGTTCATCTGCATGTTCTGCCCCAGTGAACAAGAACCATTCTGTCATATCGTATTAAGAAATTGATGTGAGTTTGAGAATTAACCATAAAAAAGGAACAAAATCATTGTACACCTTTAATACATTATTCTCTGTTTAGTAATAAACACAGGAAATCGCTGTAGCCTCAACCAGTTGTTAAAAACATTTATTCACAAAATTGGAGTCATTTCACGAAATCCTCATTCATTTGAATAGTAACAAAAGGGACATATCAGAGAAAAGTGTCATTGCTGCTTTGACCAAACTCCTAAAAACAAACCCAGAATGGACACAATATGACAGAATTATTAAAAATAAAACCCCACAAAATCTATTTTGATGGTAATGATGGAGGAAAATAATGATGAGCTTAGATATTGGCAGCCGTAGCGCGATCTGTGCCCAGAATCACAAAGCTTTTCCTGTCCCATATTATAGTGTTCCGTTTAAAGTCGTGTTTGGATCTGTTACTCATATTATAATCCGAATAAATGGCTAATTATCCCCCCAAAATCAACAACGAATACCCCCCCCCTTACACACACACGTGTACCATGGCACATATAGTATTACACTGACCAATAATATTCTGCAAGAAGTAGAAACTGCAAAATGCAAGACCTTAAATTGCAATTCTTTTTTCGTGGTAAGAATAGTTCTGCAGAACATTCTGGAGCTGATCCATTGTTTCCGGTGCACACAGGACACGCCCGATCCAGAGGTGTTATTGTAGGAACTTGCACCTCTACCGATGAGGTCTCTGCAGTTGTCTATTTATCTAGCATTTATCTAGCATTTATCCATTACATTTGCCTAGCACAAAATACAAATGTTTTGTACGCCGGTGCTAGAATCAATATGTGCTTGAATGACATGAATAACATTCATATACATGTCATGATCAATGTAACATTGTATTGTTTATTTATATTTTATAGACCAAATCATGGAAGACTTTCTTCACAATGGTGCACTGGTCCCTCAGAAGGCAGAATTCCTGGGTGCAGTTGGCTGGCCATGAAGGTATGATGGAGTAATGGAGCATGGTGGGAGCTTGGCCATACAATGGAAGCCACACTGTCCACTACTGCCTGCATTATTAGTATCATTTTCTTGTCTTTTGCTTATAGTGCCATCACTCATGGCACTAACAAGGGTTAATTGTTAGTCAGCATCCACAAGGACATATACACATCGATAAGTCCTTGATCATTCAGAAGCGCTAACCACTGGAGCCATCGCGCGGCCCTACAGTTAATGCAATGTGATCTTCTGCACATTTATTAGCAGTGTGGATGGTAAACAAATTCTTTAACCTCACGTGACCCACTGCAATGACCCTGACACGTGTAATCTCGTGGATGTCCGTGTGTCATTCAGATATAAAGTATTGGCTTATGTACTGTAACTGCACACGGTATTTGCATATTCTGATTAAAGTATGCTTGTCGTGGCATTTTAGAAATGTTACCATATACCAATAGCCGTAATTACAATGGGAATGTACCTACAGTCTCCATATTCCCAGAAGGAGCCTGATGTTTGTCCAGACGTGAGCTTGTTCCAAATAGTAAAGGGGTTAGTGGATCCAATCAGGACCCGAGTTCTACAGTCAATAAGAAAGTATAAAAAGAAGCTGTAGATTGCTATCATGAGATGATCCAGGTCCCTCTTTGTTACATCTGTTATTTGCAGTCAGTGGGACATTTTATGATTTGTTTGAATCGGTAATTTGTGTAATACCGCGTCGCAATGAAGAGGTGAGCCAAGTGTCAAGTATGCCAAGGCTTGGTGCTCATTCCACTTCATAGCAGAAATATTCAGAGCCGTTTGAGTAAACATGAATAGTGTCCTAGCTGGGTATGTGCTCAGTGCGTATTATTTATCACACCCTTACTCTCCAAGGTAACTTCAAAGCAAGCGAGCGAGGTCACATCCTGAAGAAGTACAGTCCTGTAGAAAACGCCTGTTTGGAGGCTCTTATGGAAGATGTACTTAAGCCATATGTTCCTACCTACTATGGCCTTGTGGAGAGGGATGAACAAACCTATATAAAGATGGAAGACCTTCTCATGGGCCTGGAAGCCCCAAGCATTATGGACTGCAAGATTGGCTTTCGGTAAAAAGTCAATTATATACTGTAACTATCACAGATGGTAATGTGTGTCAACCATGACGTTATCAGTAGACACCTTAGTTATAGATCATGCCGGTGTGTTTCTTGTAGGACATACCTAGAAGAGGAGCTTGCCAAGGCCCTTCTTAAACCCACACCGCGTAAAGACATGTACAACAAAATGGTGGCCCTGGATCCCCAAGCTCCCACGCCAGAGGAGCACTCTCAGAAAGCGGTCACTAAACCCCGCTACATGCAGTGGCGGGAGAGCGTGAGCTCCACAGAACTGCTGGGATTCCGCATTGAAGGGGCCACGGTGAGTGACAGATGATTGCCATTGTGTCATGTGAAAATGCACTTAACATTTCTGACATTCTACACAAGACGGGTCAGATGTGTTGACCATCAATGGGGATGGCGGCTTTTTGTAAAATACATGATTACGTGGAATTATCGGGTTGTGTGACTGAGGAACATGTTGACGTTTGGCTCTGGTGTCTCCTAGGTTGAAGCTGGACCTGTGAAGAAGAACTTCAAGAAAATGAAGAGTAGAGAACACATCATGGAAACATTTGCCTTTTTTACCAAGAACCGGCAAGACATCCTGGTAAGTGACCTGGGGCTAGGTTTACTATGATGTGGGATGGAAAAAGTGGATATGTTGCCCATAGCAACCAATTTAATTCTAGCTGACATTCTCTAATATGTAATAGAATGTGATTGGTGGCAATGGGCCACTTTTTACCCCATAGTTTAATAAATATAGACCATAGTCTGCTCTTCTTCTGCTACATCCTTCTTTAACCTAATGAGCCCATATGACTCTGACAGACCTCACTTAGGCCTTGCATACCTATCTAAATAGAGTTATTCTGTGCAGATAATAATCAGTTACCTTGCTCCATTAATTTTCTGCCCTGCAGCCACGAGTCTGTCCTATGTAATTACCCAGCTATTAACTAATCTATTATCTGGAGCACAGGCGAGATGCCTGCATCCCTTCCAGCGGTGTCTTTGCTGACCTCTTGCTGCCATACCTTGAGTACAGAGTGGCTGGGGAATGCAGCCAGGCTTGTCTTGCCTTCACAATGGCTTGTTCCAGAATGAAGATTAGAAGGATCAAGTGACAGCAGAGGTCCTCGGATATCTTCCTTACACAGTAATACATTATTATCTTTAGCATGTCGGACTTGGTCCTGACCCCTAAGCGCAGTTGGTGTTCTGATGCTGGATCTAAGCTGTATCCACACTGCTGTGTGGTTGAGGACAGACTAATCCCCATGTACGTATGGGGATACAATAATCAGGGCCTACGTCAGGTACCCACACCATGACCATGTACACTGGTGATGGCTTGCAAATCTGAATAGCACATAAATGCATAAGCAAGGTCTGTGCTGTACATAATATAAGAATAAGGTACAAGCCTCACCTCTTATACTATGTACAGTATAGGCCTTCCCTCTGAGAGGACGTCCATACTGTAAATAGGCTATGAGAGACCTGTACTGTACACAATATAACATGGCATGCCTATACTGTACAGAACAGGGCTGGATGTGATGGTGTATATAGAGTATATCATACCATCTGTTTCCCCACTAATCTCTATTCATCCATATTATTTTGTATGTTCCCATAACGCTACCTCTAAATTTCCACTTTGACCATATTATATATAAGAGGGAATGCTTATACTGTATATAATTTAAGAGAAAACGCCTACATTGTACATAAACTAAGAAGGAACACCCACTTGTGAACGTAACCCAGCCCCTCTGTCAGAAGTGTCATTGCTGTTATGCTAGGATGAGTCGCAATGCATACATCGAGTTGCATGGTGGATAATATAAAACCAGGTTTTTTTTTTTGGTCGAAATGGGTCAAAAAAAAAAAAAAAAATCTGGGTCAATGCTGGGTTTTTACTTGGATTTTTCCCAGGCCGCTATGGTTGAAAAGGGTTTCCCTTTAAAACATTGTAGGTTACATATTCTACTCATTCTACACATTCAGTGAAAATTGTGTCAACCTGGGAAAAATCCCGGGTTGACACTTGGGTCATTTTATTTTTGGCCTGAGTAAAAAAAAAAAACCCTGGAATTTACCCAGGTTTTTGGTGGAAAGGGGGTATAGGGGGAATAGTTCAGGATCTGAGCTGGTGAATGCTCATGAATGGCGTCATGATAATGAGCAGCAGTATGGACAGTGTTTGTGCCTATACATTGTATTACCTATGATAATGATCTTATTACAGGCGGCATACCTGAAGCGTCTGGAGAGCATGCAGTCTGCCCTCAAGGACTCTGCATTCTTCCGCACTCATGAGGTAAGATGTGAGGGGTTTCAGTTTAGACTTCTACATAATGTACTAAATACATACAATAGTAAAAGCTGAATCATAAAACCTGGTATTATTGAACCTCTCCACCACCACACATTGACAGCAGAGTTTACCTAGAACCCTATACAAATAATGCATGGATGGTTGTCTAGAAGGCTAGACACAGTGTACAATGTGGGTGACAGATGTTCAACATAACAGATAAAACAATGTCTTTAGTGCCCCCATGAGGTACCAGGTCATATTACAAGACTGGTCCCAGGTTAGGAACATCTCCAGATGTTCTTTTCCAGTCTGACACCTTCACCAGTTGGAGCAGATATATGGGAACCTATTGTAAAGAGTGCCGCGGTGCAGTAAAATGTCTGAGGTTGGTATTATTTAGCTACAGGTACAGTGGAAGATGTTTTAGTGCTATCAGTTTCAATTTACTATACTTACCAGCGCAGAAAGGTATCGTGTTCATTAATCCATTTCATAAGGGTCAATGAAAATTCTGTTTCTTATGATAGACAAAATTTGGTACCATGATTTGTAACTTAATTTTCCATGTAAATTAAGGGATTAGGGCGGGATTTGGCCTGATTTGTGAGATCAGCAGTCAAAAGGGCCACTGATCCACAGAAATGACTTAAAGCAGGGGTCTAGCTGCGTAAGTGCATCTATCCCCCTACGATCTCTGCTCGAGAGAGGGGAGTGACCTCTTCTGTGCGGAGAGCTGGATCCAGTCTCAATAATGGCATAATCATGCTAGGATCTTCAAGCCTGTCTCTGCTCTTCTTTCCTGATCCTATATACAGACAGTGTGTTAGGGAAAAAAAAACCCAAAATAACAACATACGTTACGGTAGACATCATTAGGTCTGCAAGTTATGGATGTTGTTGTATGTAAAGTAAAATATGTTCAGTGTTATGTGTTATGTGCGGAACTCCGGGTCAGGCTTACATGTGGAAGAGTTGCGATCAGGTGCTTCAGTTGAGTGAAGATTTTTCAATTGGCCATCATTGTAGATCTTATCTATAGCGATACAGCAGTGTGGAGTGCCGATCCATTGCGAAGCTACTGGAGAATGCCCACAGTGATATAGCAACACACAAAGATCATTTGTAAAGATGGCACCTGAAAATAAAGGCTGCCATTTTTTAAGTCTTTAATTGAATACATGTGAAGTGAAGAGTAATGTATGTGAGCTGGGTTTGGCATGGGACATTATGATGTAAGGGAGTTACATGAAGATATAGATGTAAAACAATATACGGTTAATACTTCATACGGGATGTAGAGGCTTTTGGTGTTTAGCGGAATTTCAAGCACTCCTTCATCTGAAACGTTTCAGCCATTTACAGATAAAGAGATTGATTAGAAGCTTTCCTTAGCTAACATGTTAATACAGGCAAGAGGAATGGGAAGGAGACATTGCCCCTAAGCCGCATATTATTAGAAAGGCACCGGAAGATGTCATGGCCTGCAGACTCCTTTTGGATGGGAGTAGGATGTGACCTTCTGAACAATGAAAGTACAGTCAGGGTGATCAGAGTATAGAGATGGGGCAGGTAATTAAATTATTGTTGTTTTTAATTATAGGGGTCTTGGCAATTATACAGTGGACATGTGGTGTCAGCTGTATCATTGCCAAATTAGTTGTTGTTGCCATAGAGACCAGAACAGTCATGGCTTATTACTACTAATAACCACATTATAGAGTTACACTATACATTGAGCACGTATTAGTGTTTGCTCATGATAGATGAACCTTTGTTACGTCTCAGTGGCTGGTAATGACATAACGTCTCACTGTTTAATCCCAGGTGATTGGCAGCTCCCTCCTCTTCGTCCATGACCGCCGCGGCTTCTCCAACGTGTGGATGATCGATTTTGGCAAAACGTCTCCAGCACCATCACACATTTCCTTACGTCACGATGTGCCCTGGGAACCCGGCACCCATGAAGACGGCTACTTGCTGGGCCTGCAAAACCTTATTGACACTATACGAGCCACCATGCGTATGGTAGAAGAGAGCAGGGAAAAGGATGGCGACAGTTCTGTACAGGGACAGGAGGAGAACGTCGCAGAGGAAAGTGAAAAGACATTACCCAAAGTGGAGAGGGAAGGGAGTGCAACACATGAGGAAAGCAATGTCCAGTCCTAAACACAGGAGGAGGTACCAGGGAAAACGCTTAGAAGAGCCTAAGGACACAGGCCTATAAAAGCCTAGGAGAGATTCTGGTAGTTCTGTCCAATACTAAATCATCATGTATAACACCTCCACACATCACTGTCAACTGGACTTGTGTGAAATAAAGTGATAGAAGATCTATGAAGGTAAGAGGCCACTGGGAAAGAAAACAGAAGACAAACGCTGGCCTACAGGCTCAGATATGTCATGTCACTCTACGGCACAAGGCTGACTGTAAAGACCCAGCGGATGCAGGTTGGCTATACCAGTGTGGTTTCATCCCATCACACCATTCTTGCTNTGACAATCTACAGCACTTTGTTATGAGCAGAGGGAGGATCGTATCTAGACTACAGCGAATATCACAGCATCGTGTGTCACTCGCCTTAAATATTCCACTTTTCAAATAAACAAAAAATGCATCCACCTTTAACAACATCCAATAACACCCCCCCACACACACAGGATGAGACACTTTGCATAGAACTGTGAATTATTTACAGTATATTTTTTTATTGATACTGTATTGGACTTACAATAAGAAGAATGCGTTAAGAGACGAGGGGGGAAGTCGATGTAGCAACATTCGGCAATGGACTGAGGTGTGCTCACAGTACCTTCATAGGACAAAAGAGTAGCCACACTGTTTCTTCTTCTTGAACTATGGCAAAGGCTTCTCTTAAAGGGTTAACAACACACAGCTTAGGTCCAGAAACCAAAAAAAAAAAAAAAAGAGCAATATGTCAAGGCCACCGTCGCAATGAAAAGTGCTTTTGTGAGTTACTTGAGCCACTGCTTGATTGGAAGAGCTACATAAATGAAGGGTTTATGGGTAAATTAGTTTATAGGGAAGTTTACATAAGAGGTAACATATAAAATATCTAAAAGAAGGCGCATAGGTCAAAATCAAAGTTGCCTATTCCAAGCACTAGGGAGTGGCTTTAATTGTTCACGTATGGTCATGCAGTGACAATGACAGCTCCAGGCATCTTCAACATATTGCAGCTTTCCTTTGGCACTTTAAGGGCAGAGAGGTTTTAGTTAGTTTGTTCCTTCCTTTCAGTCCTGTCCCTCGTCTGCCCTCCACTTTAGAGCGTCCTCCTTGTGGGCGTCCGGTCGTATCTGGTTGCGCATTCCTCCCAGCAGATTAGATGTAGCCTCAGTGGCCACTATGAATGGCTTCACAACAGTGGGCGGTATTTGTCGCAAGACCCCTCCGACAGCGCCTGTCAGCCCCTTTTGTTCGTGGCCGCGTGATGCGACCTCCCGTATGGTCTGAGCAGTGTCAATAACACCCTATGGAGGAGAAGAGAATGTTCTAGAACTTTCATGTTGCTGTATAGTATGTGTGAAGTCATTTAGGTTTTACTCACCTCTCGCACAGTGTCATATGCTTTTGCTACACCCTCTCTCAGATCCGCTGGTTGCTGCCCCCGCCTTTGTCTTCTCGACTGTCTAACGTCAATGGAGCAGCGAGTAACGGGTGGTGTTGGAGACAGAATGTCATAGACCGTTTCTGCTGTAGCCTGAAAGAAGAGGTGGGTTCGCATAATGGGTAATACAGAGTACTGATGGTTGATGCTAGTAATGCCATTATGTGTCTCCTACCTGTATCGCCTGCACGAGCCGGTTGCTGAGTTCCAGCGCTGCTGAGGCAGTTGAGGTACCAAAAGATGCTGCTCCCCTCTGTAAGCCTCGGATAATACGTCCATCTTTCCTATACTGTTCAATGGGCAACCAGAAGAGATCTCGCACTCCATGAACTGCAAAACAGAGTAGCAGTCCATGGTAATCATTGGCACACATGACACTATGCTGGTAATGTTACAATGCCTAAAAAGTCTTACTGCATCTAATCATTTTCTTATAATAGCAAAATATTCCGTAATTAACATGTGTGCAGTGTTTTGTAACGTTACATAGTAATAAACTGTAATCTATACTAAATGTTAACTAAAACAAAGTCATCATTTCAAGTGTGACAATAAACAGATCATTTTAGGAACATAAAATGATTTCATTTGAAACAAGTATATGGCTGCTCTAAAAAGGTGGTATAATCATATATACTGTGACAGGCAGTTATGACTAGGAGAACATACACTAATTGGTGTTTGCTGCTTATATGCTCAAAGAACTATGAAGCCTAAATTGAACCTCACTGGCTAAAACTCTCTTTCAGGTAAACATGGTTACACGGTTATATCAAGCAATTTAAATGGAAATGTCAACTTTTGCTTAGAAAGAGACATTCCTGGTAAATCTGGATGTAAAACATGCAGTAAAGTAATGCAAGGGACTTCTGCTTTCATATTCTGATGATGATGGATAATCGTAGTTCAAAAAGTGAAGGTACAACTACTCACTTAAAATGAATCTGTAGCTGAAGAGTCCATTAAACCAGGGTTGCATGATTTAAAGCAGTGCTTCTCAACTATAGAATTGGGTCAAGTACCACTGACCAATCTTATGCTATAGCTTTCCTTATTCCTATATTATGATCTTACTACTAGCATAGCAATGCCTTAGCATTTACATAGATGGCAGAGGAACATGTAATGCTTAGTACATTTAGGCCAGGAACGTTTCACTCAGAAACAAACTAGTATTTATTCTAAGCAACCCTGCAGGTAAATAATACTTACACAGCTGCACCACTGAATGCATAGGGCCTACACCTCCCAGAATCCCCGGCAGCTGGTTCTTGCGGATGTCAGTCAACCACTCATTAAGTGCATAAGAGAAAACCTTATCTGCTCCCAGCAGCCTATGGAAACAGACAGAAACATTCATATATCAAATGTGGATTTAAAACACAATGTACACATCCCCTTCACAGCATGGTGTAATCATTAGTATCAATTCTATTTGTATATTCTATAAATCCCAAAAATATATTCTCCTCCACCGACCTAAATTACTCTTACAGGGAGTTTGATTGGTTTAAATGTTACAGTCGCTGATCCACACAAGTCACTTAAGGCAGAGGTATAGCAGCTTAAGCTCTGCGATATCCCTGCACGGAGTATCCCGCGTAGACTTGAATCTCAAGTTCGATCAATGGGATCAATCTAATCTCATCACAAAATAACTGATTTACATATTTTAGTGTGTCAGTAAATTTAGGCCCCCATGTCTATAAAATTCTAAGCAGGGAGCTTGAAAATAGGGGATGTTGCCCATAGCAACCAATCAGATTCAAGCGCTCTGTTTCGTTTTACATACTGGAGAATGTGAGCTTGAATCTGATATGGGCAACATCCACATTTTTCAATCTCTTTGCTTAGCAAATGTCAATGATTACAATGTAAGTATACATATGACGCTGTATTCCGTCAACACAGCATTGCAAGTGGGATACATAAAGTTGCCTTTGGGATTTGTAGACCCTCTCCATACAGTATATATGAGCGCAGGGAAGAGTGCACTGTAACACGCGAAAGTCAGGGTAGCAAATTCGGTACATTAGCCTCACCCTGGATATGGCCCTATAGCTTTAATTTACAGCTTGATAGGTAAAACATATTAAGTGGGTGAACTTTAAGGACTACATAATATAAAATATAATGTATTGCAATAGGAGGGGTGTGATGGAGACTGGGTGTTGGGAGCCTCGTTTCAATGTTTTCCACCTTCCTTCATTGCTGTAAGAGAATTGCCGGCACTATTGTTGTGTTAATCAATGCCTGGCTGTATGACAGAACATCTCAGACCTACCCATGTCTGCAGTACAGTCTCTTTAGTTTCAGCTCTGAGCAGTTTAACTGGGCGAGTCCTATTAATATTCCAGCAAACGTCCCCTGAAATGGAAGAAAAAAGTTCATTAAAACTAGTATTAGCGCTATTACCATAAGTACTCGGCAACCTACGAATTCCACCGATATGTTTATATTTCACATAACTCAGATCGCTCCAGTATTTTGTTTACTGAAAAACCAGTAGATTCTTAAAGTAAACTTCATGTGTTTATTATATTTACTGAACAATGCCTCCAGGATAACCATTTCATTGCTGTGCCGTGGCAGCTGGAAGTTACGACTTATTACAATTTAAGGATTAGGAATTAGAAAAAAAAAATAAAATAACACGTTCCAAGCAAATGTGGACACTGTGACCCGAGTACGGGGAAGCACCGGTAATGATTTCTGCTATCACTTACCACCTGCTCTGTGGTTACGTGTTTGCCCTGGTAATCCAGCCATATTGGCACCTCCGATGTGAAGCGGAATTCTCTGTAGAAATAAATTGTTTATAAAACGTGATGTCTTTAGATAAGAGTTTTCACGTTACTTTATAAACACTATAAGTTCATTCCTCTCTCCTTACGTCACTTCATTCTGCTTATTTTTTATGATCAGATCTCTAATATAATAACCATTTCCCAGCCCAGTAAGAACATTTTCCAATATGTCCTTTAGAACATACCCATCTTACCTCCACCTCGCATCATGCCTCAACATAACGAAATCCATTAATGTATTATTCCATTCTCTATGTTATACCCCGTTCACACAGACTACCCGGGTAAATCAGTTTTTAACGAGCAGGAGTGTTAGTTGTGGATCTGAATTACCCTGGTAATTCACAAACTACCCTGGTCCTACACCGTTCACACTGAACCAGGGTAGTTAGTAGTAATTTTAGTGCCGTTCACAATGAGCACACTACCCGAGCAGTTCAGTCAACCCGGGAAGTTTGCTGAATTACCCAGGTAAAAGCAGTCTATGTGAACAGGGTATAACTGTGCAAAATATACCCTATTTCTTCTACTTCTGCTGTGAGCAATTCTCCATCTTTAAGAGATACGGCTCCCTGTTTAAGGAAAAGTATTGTTTAGAATAGCTAAACATAGCACTGCCAGGGCCCTACAATTGTCTGTGCCAGAACTTATAACTCTATAACACATTACCTGCACTGCTCACTACTAAGCACTCTTTGAGCAGCCCCTGTACCTGAAGTAAATGGGTTGATCAGATGCTGAGCTGATAGAGGACGTGTCCTCATTAGAATCCAATGAGTTTTCCAGTCCTGATTCACACTCGGAGGAGTTATGCTTGCGGAGACTGTCCATGTGAGAAGCTGAGTGTGGAAGAGATCTCGATAAGGGCAAACACTGTGACTTATTTGTTCTTACTATTAGTGCCCGTAATACTTACCATCTGAACCTAGCTCCATGGGAACCACAGGTTGAATTCCAGAAGCCAAACTGGTGAAAAAGTCTTTCAGGAAGAAAAGTGCATCCTGGAGAAAGATCACACAGAGTAAAGACAATATAATGACATACGTAAGGCTAGGGATAGAACATGAGAACAGATCCACACCTACCTGATCTATGTTTAGACGAAGTGGCATCAAGGACATCCGAAGGCAGCATTCAGGCCCCCCTAACCCTGCCTCAGGGCGCACGTGGAGGGCTTTAATAGTGAGCTTAAAATTAAAGTTAGGTGAAAGACACACAATCAGTACTTAGTCATATAAAAGGTACATTTCTTTCAGAAACCAGATTTCCTTTCACTGGCATTTAACATGTATTGTTCTTCTAAGTCAGAGATTCTAAAATTGTTACCTGTTAACTTATGTAAACAATGTAACAATACAAAAGTATACAATTTATTACAAAAGACAAAAATGATCAGTTACTAGTTCAATTCCCAATTAAACTCATAGGACTGGATCCAGACTTACGTACTATTGAACTTAAAAGCGAGTGGGCAATACCATGTTGGATACTGCAAACAGTATTAAGAGTTGATGAATCCAGCCCAACAGTAACGCTGGTCAGTATCTGTGTGCAACATGCAACAATAAAGTATTCTCCCTGCATGCACACACTGACAATTCAACATGGTTTTAGACAATCGCTCATACATTGAATAGTACTGTAAGTCTGGATCTGGTACATAGTCCTATCACACTTATACATCAACCATTATATATACGTTAGGTTGTGGGTGACACATGTTTTCAGACACATGCTTCCTCTATATTACCATGTTGGAGTGAGCCCTCCGTGGCATCTTCTCACTGGTGTATAAATACAGGAATTTGTTGATCTGGGATGAGGCCAGGCGGTCCCTGATCTCCAGCTCCTGCACTATAAACACTTGGCGTGCAAGGAGGACTTCTTCCATCTCTCCTACTTGTAGCTTCTCTATGCCAGCCTCAGAGGGGGTTGGGTANGATTCATGCTGGAAGCTCACCTATAAAGAGATTTTCCCATTACGTGGTAATACAGACACAATAATGTGTCATAAGGTCTCAGAAACCTCCTAAAGCCACAGTAAATATAAATGGTCTGGCAGAAATTATTGTGCACCACTGGACACCATAGACCATGAAAAGCATTACATAAAGATCAAGATCTGGTCTCCCTGGTTGGAATCCCCATTCTATGCAGGAGTGGTGATTGATTTGCCCTCATGTATGACCCCATTGTTACTCGACTCCGGTGGCCGACTAAATTGTATTAATGAATGATGCAAATTGCGTGCATCCGATTGTACATGCTACTGTTGTCTAATACAACTTTACCACCAAACCCGGGATTTATACCAGCTAACTTTTCCTGGCCCTAAAAAAAACCCTTTCCCTCTGCAGCGTGTTCCCAGATTTTTCCCAGGTTAACAGCTTTCCCACAGCATCTGTAAAGACCTGGGTTTACGGACCCTGGAATGATCAGCTCTGTCTGGTCATCCCCGGGATCAAAAACCGAAACCAGAGCCGTTTCCTCCACAGCTCACAATGAAACCGGTAAAACCCTATATGTGTCCTGGGTAAAACACCTTGGTCACTTGACCTGGGTTTATTACCTTGTACCCATTTCCACAGGCAATAATCCCAGGTCAGTGGGCGTCCATGTGCAAAACCCCAGGTTTTTAAGGTCGGTGGAAAAGGGGTATGAGGGGTATTCTCTTGTGACTCTCTACTGCTCAAAGTCATTATCTTACTTTGTTTTACTTCTGCGTTATTTGGGGTTTCATTGTTCTTGTTTTATGTTTTGTAATAGCTTGATACACAGATTATCATAGCACAATGTGTATGGTGTCACATAATAAATCTTACAACCAGCAGCACAATTACAAAGACTAACTTTGGTCAGCTGGATCTCCATTAATATGTCATGAACCCTGCCAGTTCCTCCCAGGGTCCGCCACGTGTTCTGAGGGCGATTAGTGACTGATGACCGGGATGGGGAACCACGGATATTTGCCATACTCATTCTTGACCTGCAGTAGAAAGTAAAGGGCTAAATGACCACAACTTCCATGATATTGCTCATGTTGGTGTGTGTTGTATGTGGCATAATAAATAAGATAATATACATAATACATAAACATAATATTACATATTTCCTATACACCATATAAAGTATACAAACCATTTTTACCTCTATATTACATTTAACAATGCATGACAATGGTATAATTTCTTTCTTATGTTATAGAATACTTTGCAGAGGGAACATAGTGCTGCTAGCAAACCCTTTGCTACTTTTAAGCAGAGAACCGCACCCTTACTTACATACTTATATTTGTATAAACCTATACATTTCACTGTATTACAACTCATATATGTATGTATGTATATATGTATAAAGAGGAAGCATATTGTTTGATTGTAGGCGGATATCTTCCACAGTCCTTAAGGTCAAGTTTTACATAGTTATTGAGCATCAAAAAAGGAAGCAACATGACCAGAAACGGCCGGTTCCAGCCTGTGGAGCCTGGCGTAAATTGAGTAACCTGCACAATTTAAGTAGTTGTCCCTGGGAGGAGTAGGCATACACGAGGTACACACAGGGGCAGGGATGGAAATTGTACAGTAAGGGCTGAAGCCTCACTCTAACACCACCTTACAGCCATAGGGAGGGGAGTCAAAACAAGAACTATTGGGACACTTATTTAACTCATGTCTGGATCTGACCCATAGCGACCACATTCATTTTGCTGAAAAAGGGGAGGAGCTTATTTTAAATGATAAATTTGGAGTGGTAACATTGGATCTCATAATACATACTAGCGAGTTGGGGTTCCATCTTCTCTTAACATAGGAAGCCTGTTCTGGGCCTTCCACTGCATGGATTTGGACATTACATCCTGATTTAGAAGAAACTGTCCTGATTCATTAACCAATGAAGGGGAGGGACTTAAAGTTGCCATATTTTACATAGCTAATTAATATTGAAAATATTAGCATAGTGACCCCATGAGTCTGGCCTGGAACAAGGAGGAGAAGCTTATTTTAAATGACCTTAAAAAATAGTCACTAACATTTTTTTCCAGTCAATTCACCAAATAATTTGCTAATATATAAAAACTGCTACAAATTACATATCTAAGCCTTGCCAGGCTGGGCACAGCCAATAGTAAGGAATATATGTGTACAATGACCTATATAAATGGATGATGGCTCCTAATAGTTTATATTGGCCAGTTGTGAGAGATTGCTGCTAGTTCTTCCTTACGCGGTTATCATCCATGACTGATTTAGTTACATCACGTGGCCCGTGTCAGGGCTCATGACTGCATTTAGTGAAGATAGAAGAGATAAGAGTTACTTGGTTTATTCTCCATTGTTATTGGGGAGTATGCAAAGGATTCTGGGAATTGTGCCACATGGATTGCATACACTTGAGTGTGGAGTCTTTAGGTTTCACTGCAGACTATTTTCTATTTTTGGACCCAATTCTATATCTCTGAAGTGCCTGCTCAGTCCCTTGGGTTTGAATACAGGGGGTATTGGGCAGGGGCCATGTCCCAAAATCCATGTTCTGAGCCAATTAGTATATTAAAAACATTGCAACAGTTAAAATACAACCTTGCTAAAACTAATTTTACTAATCTTCTCGAGTTAAGGCATGTTCGTGTTCTAATGAGTACCGTGTTTCCCCGATAATAAGACACTGTCTTATTTTCTTTTCAGGACAAAAAAAAAGAACAGGGCTTATTTTTGGGGTAGGGCTTATTTTATTAACCTGCTATTAATAAAATCATGGCCCCCCAAGTGCTGCTGACATTATGGCACCTCATTGTTCCCCCAAGTGCTACTGACATTATGACGCCTCATTGTGATTTAGATAGGGCTTAATTTCAGGGGAGTGCTTAATTTAAACAGTTTACTGTAAAATATAATTATTATCAGGATAGGTCTTATTATCGGGGAAACGCANTATAAATGGGCTACCCAGGTGCACTGGTGGAGCAATGGCACAGGTAACAAGACCTTTATACACTGTCTTGTACCAAAGTTAAGAAGCTGCAATATATCTGATCAGTGAAATAGCAAAACATATTATTTTAGGTACAAGTGTGGCACATCCAGCCAGCAGCCTATTATTTACAATGAGACGACACATCTGGCAGGTCTTCATACCGCCCTCCTCACCTTGGTGACTGTGCTCTGGCAGAGTTGGGTCGGCTGCTGCCGAAATCCTTGCCTCCATATAAGTGCCAGACCACAGAGATCTCTCTCAGAACGATGCGCGTCTCCGGTACAGGGAACTTAGCTGGAGGCTTTAACAAGTCCGTACTGCCAAGAGGCCGGGAGAAGTGTCCGTCCCTCACCAGGATGGGGCTATCCACTAACTTCCTCACCACAGGCTCGCCATCCTTTGGCTGTGAACGGAAATGGAAATGTCAGGCTACACAATGTGGAGCATTCACATCACCCGTGATGACGCACCATGCCAGGAACACTTACTGGTACACCAATCCCCGGGGCATCCAGGATACAGAAATCATCGGTGTCCGTCAGTTCGCTGTCTCCGCTGGTGTCTGAGCCTCCGTGGCTCTCCTGTGATATGCGCGAGTCAGGAGGTGGTGGAGACAGGGGATCGCTCTCACGTTTCTTACCTGCATGGGTTTCTTCAGGGAACAGGTAAACAGACACAGGGGAATTCTGACGGTAAAGTGGGTCCCCTTCACAAAACAACAATAAAATATGATGTTCACAGGAGTGGCATATATAATAAACATAAATCATGCGGGTACATCAACCTGCTACACACCGGATTCAGAATGCTCCCTGCTGCTCCTTCCGGTGTCTATGAGAGCATCGGTCAAGTCGCACTGATTGATCTGGGCAGTCTCTGCCGGCAAACACGACGGTGCGGAGGCTGGCACCTCCGGAGGCTACAAGACATGACCGCTTTATTACAATACATTCCATGTGTTCATATGTGGCAATTCCTACTCCAACTCTATATTATAGATAACTAGCAAAAGCTAGACAGCACGTGGACTACTGGGACCATTTCAATTCCCTGCGGAGATGGGATAAAGTTGGCCGCGCACTTTTCCCCGGCTATTACGGTACCGAAAACTCGCATCTTATTATACGCCGGCACGGATAGAATTGAATCGGCCCCCCAAGTGTATAGAACCAGTCAAGCGGTTACTCAGCAGGACATTCCATATGCCATGGATTTATGTCACTTTTTATAACATATGTTCTAATGATATAAAAAATAACTCTATAACAAGTTTTGGCATTAGAGTGTCATTGTTCCAGTGCTCCATGTTTGGCGAGAGTAAAAGTAATGATATTTTCCTGGAACATTGTCCCATTGTTGAAATAAAAAGAAAGGAGCTTAAATTATAGATGAGACACAGAGCTGCAGTTATTATAGAGTTGTATTTATCCTTATATACTAAGCAGGGGGATTTAAGGGACATTGAAAAGTGGAGATGTTGCCCATAACAACCAACCAGATTCGAGCTCACATTCTCCACCTAATTGGTCACTATGGGCAACATCCCCACTTTGCAATCTCCCTGCTTAGTAAATTTAGGCCGATATGTTATATATGGCTCGGGATAAGACCTNTGGACCCTGCTTCCTATATAGGTTGTATACTACTCCAGTACAGCTCACACTACTCCTGCCAAACCATTTCCTTCAGTAGCTTGGATTCAATACAGAGGAACTCGACTCGAGGAATGAGAAGATAAATACAACATTCACACTGCTGTAAGTGATGTTATTGTTACACATCTGGAGTGAGTGTACATTATAGCCTGCCTTCTGATCTAATAAGCCCAGGCAATTTCCGCATGCCTCGTGTGGAGATCGCCCGTGCGTCTGGACAGAGTTTCCGCAATCCCAGAGCTGTGTATGCGGGGCGAGCTTGCACTCATGCGTACAGATTTAGGTCTGATGGACATTTACATACATACGTACGTGTGTGTGTGTATTAACATGTAACACATAAACAGTGCTCAGCACTCATACATGGAGAGCCAAGTGCCGTTTTAAGCTTCTAATCTCAACGCAGCTGGTCCTACTCAGCCTCACACATTCAGATTCGAGGCTGTCTCCTGGCTGTGGGAGCCTGTCTCTAAGCTCCTGTAATGGTGTATATGCAGGGGTATAGTATAAGAAACATGGTAGTAAAAATCCGGTGCAATAGATTACAAAAGGGAATAAAGGGACATGAATATAAACGCAATCACATGAACAGAAGCACATACATTAATTGTATCTCTATAATTCCTGCAATGTCGCTGCCCTGGCATCCCTCTTATTGTTACATAATCATGGATATAAAGCTTTTTGGGCCAGATACGGACTTTCACATTTAACCACCTTGGCCTACATTTGCTAAGCAGGGAGACTGAAAAGTGGGGATATTGCCCATAGCAGCCAATCAGATTGAGCTCACATTGTCCCGTGTATAAAATGAACCTGAGAGCTTGAATGTGATTAGTTGCTATGGGCAACATCCCCACTTTTCAGTTTCCCTGCTTAGCAAATGTAGGCCTCTATGCATGTTTGAATTGAATTGGATTGTGGTTGCTTTTTGCTGGACTAGATTCAGACTTTAGGCACTATTGACTTACAAATCATGGTGAAACCATGTTGAATTGCAGGGGGGGTAAAATGAATGTCAGTGTGTGCATGCAGGGAGAATACTTTATTGTTNCATGTTGCACACAGATACTGACCAGCGTTACTGTTACACTGTTATTACACTTGTGCTGGAAACCTCATCTCTCACCTGTAATACTGATTGCAACTAATGACATTTACCTCTCCTGCAATTCAACATGGTTTTGCCCACTCTTGAGTAAGTCATGAGTATATAAATAGTGCCTAAAGTCTGAATCTGTTCCAGTGTGAGAATCCACTATAAGCAATCAGGGTACATTCCATTCATAGTAATGACACCTCAGTGTGCACAAAGTTCCTAACGCATAATCTGGAATACATAAAATAATCCCTGGCTATGAGAAATGTGACAGTCCAGTCCATTTTATACAGGAGGATCCCATAAATGAGCTGTAAAATATTTGGCCAGGTTGGATTTTATTACACCGTGTTTCACACTGCATCAGTGGTTGAGACAGCTGACTATTCCCGCTGGTGCTGCTCGGCTCGGTATAGTACCAGATACCCAGCTGTAGCACGATAACGGCATCTGGAATACTTGGCAAAGCCTCTTGACCCTGGCACTGCTATCATCTTAACATGAGCCAAATATCTGACACAGCTTTTCAGCTAGAGAGTAACCTTCATGACAGAACATTACACGCTGCCGATTACTGCAATCTTATTCATGTACCAAAACTACTATTTAAATATGATTATTTTAACTTTATGTCAAACGATACAATCAAGCAATTTAAATTAAATCATCCAACTCTGCCGCTCCGTATACTACCAGCGACATGGTTTATCTGTAAAATGATCATAATTAAGATAAGATTGGCAGCTTTGACATATTATGCACTTTGTGGCATGGTGCATATTCCATATTGTACATGGGTAGACTGTACCCAGAGGTCAATCACATGGGCATCCACAGTACTAGGTAGACTGCTGCATTTAAACGTTGATAGATATGAACCAAGGAGCTTAAGGTGCCGACGTCCGACCTCCCAATCTGCATGTCACAGCAGAGAGAGGCCTATACTTACTAAACTGGGGCGATGGAAAAATGTAGATGTTGCCCATAGCAACCAAACAGATTCTTGCTGGCATTCTCTGGTATGGAACAGGAAACAGAGAGATGGAATTGAATGGTTGCTATGGGCAACTTTTCCACTTTTCCATTTCTGCAGTTTAGTAAACATAGGCTAGAAAATCATCAGGGATATACCTCCAAAAAGAGGGCTATTTCCTAAAACAGTGAATACCGGTAGTTGCCATTTCATGGCCTTGACCATAACCAAGGAGCATGAATCATAGGGCCTTATCCACAAGTTAATACGATTTCTTTGCAAGTAAGAAATTGCGATCCCAGAAGTGTTCTCTTCATGCNTCACTCTGCTGAAGGGTGTTTTGCAGATCTGCATGTCAGGTCATATGTCAGCCCAAACTATAACATTTAAATGCCTAGATACATAGAAAGTGACCGCAGCTAGTTTATAGTTATGCTTAAACTGTTCTGTAGTATCAGCCTCCACCACATTTCCCCTGAACCCACCACCCTCCGGTTTATGGGAGTTTTATATGACATCGGCTACTTGCTTCATTTACTGGGCACACGTCTGTGCCACTGGACCATGACCTGAGCCATATTAACCACAACTGGAAGACTGGGAATGACATGGCGGCATGAAATGCACGTTTGCACCTTTGACTCTTATCCAGAGAAGAAGAAAAGCAGCCTTAAGACGACGTGTGAGCACTCTGACTTGTCATGTAATGTAAGTAATGGCCGAGATATGCTGCTGCTCTGGTTCTTTTTTACTTCTGGAGACTTCCCCGAGGTACAGACGGGAAAAAATAACACTTGGAAAAACCAAGGAATGTTAAATGAAGGCAGGTGTCTGACATTGTATTACCATGATATCAGCCCCAGCCACTAATCTTCCTCAATGGAGATTGTATTATGGTGACCTCACTACTGGCTACTAAGTGTGCATGCTACTTGTATGACATCACCTCTACCCATAATTACCAGCGACTGAGGAACATGACTGCGCTAGAATGACAGCAGCTTACCTGTGCACAGAACACAAGCGCTGACATAATACACAGCACTAAATGCTAAGGGCTGGATCTACTAACCTGCAGACAAGGAAAAGGAGATGTTGCCCATAGCAACCAGATACCTGTCTCATTTTTTACTACATACTAGAGATGTCAGCTAGAACCTGATTGGATACTATGGGCAACATCTCAATGTTTCCTCCTTCACAGCTTAGTAAATCTAACCTCATGGACCAGATTCCTACTTGTATTCTGTGCACGTGTACTGCGTATCCACTAACATTTCTGTCAGTAATGTATAAGAACACGCTTTGTACTGTTCTGGGCTCATGTCAAGTCAAATCTACAGTGAAAAACTTTCTGGAGTGTTTGAATTAGTAAGCATCATGCGTTCAAAAGGAAGGAACTACCCACAAAAGCTGGGCACACACTATAAGATAAATTGTTCCAATCGAAAGATTTTTCAAGAGTGGGTAAAACCATGTTGAATTGCAGGGGAGGTAAAATGAATTAATTGCAATCAGTATTACAGG
>JABWIB010001073.1:58463-79541 GCA_016617825.1 Platyplectrum ornatum
GCGCGGAGATTTCTGCCTTACGCTATTTGCGCAAGGCAGAAAATCTCGCGTTTTTTCGTTCGCACCTCATAGAGGTGCGTACAAAAGAACGCGAGTTTTCAGTCCCGCACGGGATTGAATCGGCCCCTATAAGACAAAATGTAGCACTTCAGATTTTAAGACCCTTTACTTTACAAATACCTGGGCCTAAATTTACTATACTGCATGGATTGCAAAAGTGGGGATGTTACCCATAGCAATCAATCAGATTCCAGCTCACATTCTCCAGTATGTAAGATGGAACGGAGAGCTTTAATCTGATTGGTTGCTATGGGCAACATCCTCACTTTTCCAATCCCGCAGTATAATAAATTTAGTCTGAAATACAGTTTATTAAAATAGTTTCTTATTTAAAATCACAGCTATAGCTATAACCTTCCTTCTTCTCAATAGAATAGAGCATGTACAATGTCATTTCTTGCTGGTAAGTTAACATGGATGTGGCATGCCAATTATGTTAACCTCTGCATTACAGCCAATTATTACTGGATCAATAAGTGTCCTACCTTTCTTTAAATCGGTTATATCGGCTTCACATTTGTCTGACAAGTAAAGAGCAGAGTCGTCCAAAATAAACCTGCAAATAAAAAAAAAACAATTCAAACTGCTGGACGTGTGTAGCAATAGAGATAAAATCTGAAAACCTTTAACCTGTAATGGGGGGTCAACACAAACCCACTGGAAATCCAAAATGTGATAGAAATAAATGAACTAAGCAGGGAGATCTTCGGCTTCTTCCTTGAGATATTTTTTATCTTTTATGTATTACTCAGGAAGTGGTAGCCACTTTGTCTTCTATTCTTTATACAGTATTTAGCGACAGCCTAGATTAACCACACATTTGTCATTAGCTATACTGAGTGCATGAAGGGTTCTAAGCTTGACAAGTTACTAATTATAAATGTGTGTTGGCTTAAAGAACTGCCTCTGTGACACCTAATGAATGTGATTAGAGATTCGTAGTGGACCAGTTGGGCAATTTAATTAATGGCTTCTTACTAGATGTAGAGACAGATGATTATTTATGATCATCTGCCAAGTGGGACAATAAAAATAATAGAGACTGATCGATGCACTAATCTGTGAAAATATCCAACTGTGATGACATATGACTATGTAATGATATTTCATTTATGTCCATAGTTTTCTGGTGTCTTTAACCTACCCTGTAAACTAGGAAAGAGTAAGTTTGGCTTACCTGAGCAGAAAGGTTGCGGTGTCCACCACTATGTTACTAGACAGAGTGAATGTTTCTGCTGTTAGGAGGACTCTAACAGGGAGGTAGAGAGGTCTGAAGGGATGAACAAATGAGAAAAAAGTCTAAACAAATTTATCTATATACAAAAAATAATATTTTATTGCTGAAAAAAATAATATATGATTATAAATATATATACACACACACACACACACACACACACACACCCCCATACATTACACTAGGAACATTTAAACTAATCGAATGGATCTCAGGGTTTGCCCTATTTATACGGGTGGTGGACTGCCTTACTTTGACTGAGAGAAGGGAGTGACAGGGAAGTTCACTACCTTTTCCTTGTCACTGCCTGTATCGGCCCACCAGAATCTGGATTCTGTGTATATAATTAATTACACATATTGGACCAGACCTTGAGTCCTGAGCTCCCATACAGGCAGTCTGGGTGTGAGAGAACTCACAGTTACTCCCCTCTTTTGGGTGGGATTGCACTTACGCTGCTATACCCCCGCCTTAACTTTTGTGAGTGGATAAGCTGTCCATGCGACCGCTGACCACAAGAATAAGCCCCATTCACTTCATTTTATTAGACCCTGTCCACGTAATGTAATTTAGGACAGGTTCAATATTTTTAAAGCAACAATAAATCTATCATTCAGGTAGACTGGGTAGAGTGACAATAAAACATTTACATACTGCAAACAAGTGGTACGTACATTGTTCTTTACAAAGTGATGCTTTTTGCCAAGTCAATAACAATACATAAACAGCATGTCTCAGAACAGAGACATTGCTTTTACAATTGCAGGATATATAAATGTCAATAATGATGGGGCAGATCCAGACTTCCTAGTGATAAGCTATTCCACATGCTGTGTGTGCACATGCCAAGAACACTGATTGACGTATGGTAATGCCGATAGAATCAACAGCTCTCTTTCCATGGGGTGTGAATGGTTTGTGTGAATACAGAGTTCGACCCAGTTGTAGAGGGACATTATACTGCGTGGATTGTAATGAAATTCATACGACAATCATAGGGCTTAGGGGTGGACAAAGGTTGGGGTTCTAGACACATTACTGGTCAATTCTCTATTGAAGGGGAGTGCCTTAAGAAGTTTATTAGATTAAGGGCAGGTCTATTGTAGGGATATGAATGAATACATATTGAAAGCCTGAATCCTGTTCATGGAAATGAGAAGTTGGTCAGAAGATTAGGGAAGATTAGGCAAAAGCCATGCTGATAATTTTGCTCTCCCACAATGGCCAGTAATTTGCTCCACAACCAATTCAACCTCAGAGACTTCAAGACTCTGAGGTTCAAGACCACGTACCTGTAATCCACAGCGCAGCTGAAGAGATGGGTGTGTAGAATGGTGATGACGGCTGGTGGGCTGTATCCCAAAATTGGCTCATCAACTACATCTAGGAAATCCATGATCTAAGGACAGAGGGGACACAAAGGAAGGAAAATAACCTGCAGATCAGGCCTGTGTCATGATACCTGTAACACTGGAATTGTCCATGTATAAATAGGATATGCAATAAATGATATTTAGAACTGGAATTGACAAAAAACTGATAGTGTTATATAAACTACCTTTCTAGGAGCATATACTTTGGAATACTTTTGTTAATTCATTTTCTATCAGAAGTAGTTCTAAATTAAATTACTGTATATAGTGCATTATAAAATCATATATATATATTTATATATTGAGAATAACTCACCTGACTGTGCCAGCTTTGATTTGGCAATGCCATGTGGTGACGCAGAGTAGCACCATCTAGTCTAAGAGCCACCAAAAACTCCTAAAATTGGTGAAAAACAAATATATATGTATAATAAAACAGACAGCACTGATAAAGGAAACCAACTGTGCTATACCAGATGACGTAGTTTAAGAAATAACTTGTCTCCACTAGTGATGTCTTGGACACAGTTATTATCAAGGTCTCAGGACTCCTTGTACTCCAACAAGGCAAAGCAGCAGCTTAGACACTGCTTTAATACCAGATCAGGTCTTTACTTTAACATATTACCCATCTATTATGTATTGTAACTCAACATACATACAAATACAAAGTATAAACTAACTTTATAAGGATAATAATGGAAACTTCAGAATAAGTGGGGTATTCAAGAAATTGTTCCTGCTAAGTAAGAGCTTTATGATCCAAAATATGATGGTCCAATATATATAGATTTCAGGCCCAGCCTTAATACTTTACACATGGAAGGTATGGAAGTCTGCAAAGTATGCTAGTAAATAAGAATAAGCTGGTAACAAATATCTAGAATCTATTATCTAAATACACGTCTCCACAACCAATTCAATACTAAATTTTTATTCAATTCTAATTTTAAAATAATATTTTTTTTTAAAAAAAGGGCCAAACACACCATTGCTGTACTATAAACACACTGCTTTTCACGATGCTGACAATAAGGCATAGACCCCTGATGGTCAACCTGTGACACTCCAGATGTTGTCAAACTACAAGTCCCATCATGCTTTGCCAGCTCATGCCAAAGACGCAGTATTCCAGACTCCTGGCAAAGCATGATGGGAACTTGTAGTTTGACAACATCTGGAGTGTCACAGGTTGACCATCAGGGGCATAGACCCTACTTTAATTAGTAATTTGTGTACATAAGTCCCCTAATGTGGGGTAGATCCAGAGTTTGGGATAAGGGCAAAACTGGTGCAAGTGTAAACCTGGACAAAACCAAACACTGAACTGCAGGGGGAAAAGTATAAACTGTAAAAACAGATTAAAGTTGAAATTTCCTAGCTCAACTCTAATTAAGAATTAAACAAAGCTATTCAGTTCATGAGATGTTTGCGGATAAGCAAAGTGTTTTACCTGCAGGTAATAAAATGAATGAATTGATGAATTGGCACCCCTCACACTGAAATATAGATTTGCTCATCTCTACAGCTGTTTTCTAAAAGTTGTCAATGTGTAAGTGAAAAGCAGAATCACAATGTGTGTCATACCTTAACATTCTTCACAAGGTTCAGGTCAATGCGGACAGCGAGTGATAGCATCTTAAGGCTCCTCTCCTTCCTGGCTCCTGACAGCTGTGTAGAGACCCCTTCCTCTGATATGTAGATAGTGGGATTCAAGTTTGCAGGTGGTACAAAAGAGGGTATCTCTAGTGTGCTAGGTGGTAAGTAATCATCAACCGTAGCTGGAAGAACACAGGTAGAGTAACAATCAATTTACACATGGTTGGCTCATTTCATGTCCAAATGTATGACATTAATATTGGTATACCATTATGTATACCTTTGTGATAAAGCGCTACAGTGTCAGACTCAATGCACAGGTAACTGAGGTCAGGTTTGCCTTTATACTTTGAAACACTGAAAATACAGCCATTTTCTACATCCAAAACTACTTCACCGTGTTGGCCAGACAGTTTCTTAGTCGTCTCATTCTGTTACGATATAGAGAAAAAATCTGATTAAAATAGGGGAAAACAAAATGGAAATAGCAAGAAATGAGAGGCCAATAATACAAAAAAATTATCCTTCTCAGATAATAAACGTGTAAGCACAGTATTAACAGCTGATCATAAAAGCATCCTCTACCAACCCCTTCTATACTGCTCATGCAACTTTTTTCATTTGTGGGAAAGTTTCAATGATATCATATCATATTTGTCATGCTATATGGTACAAAACTCTTCAGGTGCAGGATCCTCCTATAACCTAGGACAGAGGTAGGCAACCTGCGACTCTCAAACTACAAGTCCCAGCACGCGAAGCACAACAAACATATGAGGAGGACAGAAAGAGAGAAGAAACCTTGGCTTCCGTCCAAGCCGTAACACGTCCCCTCAGAATGGTGATAGAAGAAGAGAAGAAGCTGTGGCCTTCAGGTTTCTCTTTTCTCAATCTTGTCGTGTCGTCCACTGAGTAGAAATGGGAATCTTCATCCTCTGAATCAGAGTCTGCCACAATAATAACAAACAGGAGTGAGGTTAAACAGTTATATTATAGCTACCCATTAATATATCTCAAGCATATTTAAAGAATTTTACTGTGTTAGTCTTTTCCGTCTTAAATGGCCATTACAATTATCCACTGACCTTTTAGTGAAGTAATACGCCCTCACATTTCGTATAACTCTCCAGGCTTTGATTAGTAAGAGTAGAAGTAAAGCTTGGCACTCACTAGAACAATGATCATTCTAGTATAATTGGCACTGGGGAAAATGCAAAAAAGTTCTTTTCTAAATGGCAGGTATCCCATCAAGATGATTGGACAGTTTTCCTGTCAATCAAAAAATGTCCTCTCTCTCTGGCGCTGATTTCCCACGTTGTGACTCTAGGTGTGTGTGTATATATATATATATATATATATATATATATATATATATATATATATATATATATATATATATATATATAGATAGATAGATAGAGATATAGCTATAGATATATCTTCTCCCTTCTACTCAAATAAGATAGTCAGGCCATAGCATTTTTTCACAGTTTTAAAAATGATCTTCACCACAGACTCGAATGGTTATTTGCCCAATTCCACAGTAATTGTCTAGTGTGTGGTCTGCTTAGTAACCACATTACCAAAACAAAGAGCTATTCTTGGCCCACAGTTTCCACAAACTCACCAAGTCTAAAGGCAGACTTGCACATGCGGAACGTGTCATGCTGATAAGTCGATGTTGAGAAGGCCTCATTTGGAAACAGGGATTCAGTCATGGAGACATCAAATGCAGACATAGGTTCCCACATCAGAAGATCATTACAGAACCTGGGGATTAACGGTGACACAAGGTAAAAGAAGAGAGCGTAACCTAATAGTTTGACAGGGTGAAATGATTGGGTGTGGTTTTACCTGTTGTACAAATTCTCATACATATCCTTGCTCGGGAGGAATATGTGAGCTCTGGGCAGAGTGACCTCAAGTGTATATTGTGAGGATCCCAGTGTCACACGCTGAAAGTCTGCCATCTCCTCAGGGTCAGCAGGGATAACCATCTGTCACGATAGAGGAAGAATGAAGGGATGCAAACAGTGGCAAGAAATTAATATACAATCCTTTAGCTGACTTACCTCTTCTGTTTCAAACATTGTCCTTTTAGAAGAAAACGGGGAAGGTTCAGGTTGTTTTAGCTCACAGGGGCTTTCTACTGATGGAAGGTCTAGGTCTTCAACCTTGTCCTGGCCTAGGTCCCATGGTGAGGTCTTGTTCACGGGAAGTATGGTCACTAAAATACTGAATACAGGCCACATTTATACATCAGCATAAAACACACAAATATATTATTAAGGTGCTGAACTTTTTCACCATTTGTGGGCATGCCTTAAAATACAAATTTTGGGGTGTACGGCACAAGCTCAAGCTTTCATTTCAACTTACAGAGGCATTGGCATTCATGATAGCAAACTACTGTTAATGATTGGAGTGGCTTCAAAGAAAGCAATGGATCTTGCCGGATCCCCAGTCTTAATATCAATATATAACCACTCGGCTATCTTATTTATATCAGATGGATTAGGTAGGTGTGATCTTAAAAGAGACAATTGGTAGAAGCCTTTTGTGACACTTGGTCGCCATACATAAATGCTTTATGACAGATTAAAGTAGGGTACACATCAGCATAAGAGTGGCTTTATTCAGACAATCACTTAGAAGACCACTGCACACGACCTGCGAACTGTATGAGCTCCAATCCCAGAATTCTTTGCTGCAGTATTATACTGCAATTACACACTCATCCACCAGGTAAATCTATACTGGTTTCATTGGCAATAGATGCACTGAAGATCGTGTGTTCAGTACACACTGAAGATAGTAGCAACTAACCTGGGAAAAATAAATTTCTTTCCACCAGGTTTGGCCATAGGGTCAACTCCTTTACTGATCTTCAGACAAGGAAAGCGAAGCATGTCCCCGTCACTGTATATGCCTAATGAAATGACAAGGATGATGTGTAAAACATTAATCTGAATGCATGAGCTTCTGATAAATAAAACTGGCTTTACAACTGACGAACAAGGAAGGTCATCAAATTAACATCTTACCATGTAGATCTCCGAAAGTTATCTCGATCTTGCAGGGCACCTCTGTATCGTTCTTTCTCTGTGTTTTCACCTCCATATCGATCACCTCCATCTCTAAACATTCCTTCCTGAGAGCCTTTTCTGTCCACGGCCTGCGCTCTGTTAAAGGTCTTAGGTCTGGTATCGGGAACTGGAGATGTATGCGTGCTTTAGAAGCAAATACTCGGATTTCTGTGTCCTCTTCGGCCGGGGTCACATCGGTCTGACAGAATAGGAAAAATAAATAAATACATGGCTTTGAAGCTAGAATTCCTAAGCCCTTCATATTAATTTACTACCTTAGGCTTTGTTATACTTTTAAATCAAATTACAATAAACTCCAATGACAAAAATACACCCACTGTTATTACTATCGGATCATTTATCCAAACAAAGTCGTACATTGTTTTACTGCGTAAACGGAATGTGACAAAAATAAGAGATGTGTGGTTTTAAAAATCAAAGCAAATATATTTCATTATGGCAGCAACATTCATGATTTGCAACAAGTGCACTGCCTAAATGGTGAGAAATCACATAAACGAACGATAAAGAATTAGTAAAGTAAATAAACTGAATTAAAATATCCTTAATTCCCAGTAATAATTCACTAGAAGAATATTCTTACCACGTGCAAGTCAAAGTGCCTGCTAGGACTTGCGGCTTTAGCGGCTCCATCTTGGAAAAGGGACCCCAGTCGGTCAATGAGTCCGAGGTCTAAGTCAGACTTAAAGTCTTCCAGCTCCACTCTGACTTCAGCGCTGACTTTTACAGGCTGCTTTTTACGACTGCTCTAAGAGGGAGATATGGGAAGTAGAGGTGAAACGAGCCAAAAACTGAATCCAATCAATTGAAAATAATAGCGTATTACAAGTTACAGGCTACAGAAGGATCAACAGGACTAATGACCATAACAATAGAAATGATTTGAAGTTTGATGTATACCAATATATTTGAAAAAAAAAAAATTGTCGAATGTGTTACCCAACAACTCTATACACCCGGAGGAAGGGATTAGGGACAATCAATGCAAACCAAATGTTGTAAGGAAAGAAATGCATGCATCCTCAATGACATGTCTTACAAGATTTATTTATTGTATGTACTGGTAGGTTCCTGGTGTAAATGTACACAATGGTAGCATCTGATTAACACTTCAGTGATATAATGTAAATTCCTGGATGTTTAGATGAAGTGTAATGGAAGAGGAAGCGGAAGTCGAAGAGAAGGATGAGGAACAAGAGGAAGAGGAAGAAGAAGAGAGAAGAAGAAGAAGAGAAGGGAGAAGAAGGGACAAGAAGGAGAAGAAAGGAGAAGAAGAAGGGAGAAGAAGAAGAGGAAGAAGAAGGGAGAAGAGAGAAGGGAAAAGGGAGAAGGAGAAGAAGAAATGGAGAACAAGAAGAAGATGGAGAACAAGGCCAAGGCAATGTTCTCTGGTGTATGGGACACAATATTGTCATTTATATGGTTTATAAGAAAATAAGGTTTTACTTCAGTCTCTATAAAGTCATTAGGCCAGTGGTTCCCGCCGAGCTACATAAGATTTGATGTCGACCTGAAGTATTTCTATCTTTACCTAATTACTATTACTCTATTTTGACTCAAAAACTTGAAAAATGGGAATTTATTTTGTCTTAGGGGTGCCTTGAAAACTTATGGAGACCCGAAGTGTGCCTCGCATGTGAAAGTTTGGGAACCACTGCATTAGGCCAAATAAACACATTTCAACATTTCTGACTGACACAAATAAGAGAGATAATCAAAAGTTTCCCAAATTGAATGAAGAGAAAATCTATCATATTATACTATTGTATACTATACTATTATATTAGGGTTATATTCAATTTCCAACTTTTCACATATGTTCAAAACACAAATTGATCTCCTGTGATGGAGGACCTGTAAAGAAGTTAGCGCTGTGAGGATGACAAGACGTGGGACAGAACACTCACTCTGGATGGTGATCTGTGAATCCGCTTGTAGTGTACTTGGGCACAGGGCCGGGAGGAGGATGCAGGACTGTTAAATATCATCAGCTGGAATAAAATAAAAGCAGTACAATTAAGCAAGTGTCTCACATTTCTATATTAACAGGTTTTTATATAGCGCTTTAAAATGTTAACAATCAATAAGACATGACTAGGTGGTAACAAATTCTACATTCGCCCGAGATGGCACGTCTGAGGGTCACATGAGGCCTTAGGACTGTTTGTTGCCCAGCACAACTATTGTATGTACTAACTATAAACATACAATAAATGCAATTTAACTATACTGAGCTCTCACTAAATAAACTAGTTAATGGTGAGCGCTACACATTACATAATACACAGCTACGAACAAACCCAGTGTAATTACAACAACAAATATTCAATAGCCACATGTATACTATTTGTACACCATGGAAGAGATCACATACTGTACAGATTAAAAGTCTGTATGCTAATAGTACTTACAGCATAAGATTAATAATACACACACGCACACACACACCTTAAACTTCCATATTGCCACCTAGCGTATATTCACAGGTACGTACCTCAGTATAGTCTGGACCATTGTTCCTCTTTGAAGTGTGGTCACCATTCCAGAGACATTCGAGTATCTCCAACATGCCACAACTGAGGTCAACACTGCTCTGCTGCGCCCCCTTTCCAGACCTCTGCTCATAAACAATCTGGACGGCCAGTGCGGTGGCCCTGTACAGGAGAAGTAAGGTTCATATGATGACAATACTGAACGGAATACAAATGTCTTAAAAACATTATAAAAATGATAAATAAAAATACTGCTTAACCATACTAATTAACTTTCATATGATTACTTTATATTGAGGAATAATTCTTAGAGTTTTTAGTTTGAGAGTACAGCATTCCTCATCCTGTCATATCCATTGGCTAAAGTCTGAACTGGACCTAGACTCGTGTAAATTGTGTGCAATGTACGACCTACGAAAGCCGCATGCAGATGTTACAATACAGATTTCCTAATGTACAGGTGCCAGATCCCTGTGATGATTGGTATTAGGCTAGGAGGAGGCTGTGGCAAGTAGCACAACACAGATTTTCTGATGATAAAGTCCTGGGCCTATATTTACTAAGCAGGGAGATTGAAAAGTGGGGATGTTGCCTATAGCAACCAATCAGATTTGAGCTTACATTCTTCAGTATGTAAAATAAAACAGAGCCTGAATCTGACTGGTTGCTGCTTACGGCTTAGTAAATTTAGGCCCTAGACATATTATGGAGTCTTTAAAGCCCTCTTCTATATATATATATATATATATATATATATATATATATATATNTGTGTGTGTGTGTGTGTGTATATATGTGTGTGTGTGTGTGTGTGTATATATGTATATGTATAAGGCAGGGTTGCTGACCGAGTTTCAGGCTATTCGCTGGGGATCCCAAAAAGTCTCACTGCCTCAGTCCTGATGGTTACCATGAATAGGTAAGACTTGATGATGTCATGCAGGCCTATTCATTTTAAGTGTACAGGGTTCTAAATTGAGGGGCCAAGACTTCGGTTGTGATTTGAAAAAAAAAAGACGTCCTTGACCCTGCCCACATGCTGCGGCTCTTGGTTTCTCCCAGGATATATTAGTCCTGTCACTATGAATACGGAAGCTTTTGCAACTAATAACTATAACTGTGGATCACATCAATCCTGAGGCTATCAATAACATAGAAGAGTAAGACATGAGCAATAACAATAAATAAAGTAAAAAGCAACAAGATTGAAGTTATGAGGTGCTTGGACACTTTGTCATAGACACATAACTGTGAATGGGTGCTTTTCTGTTATTCAATTCTCAATACATAAACGGAATGGACATAAATAGGAAGCAAAGAAGATCAGGCAATGCTCCAGGCTGAGGTGTTCTGGAAGCATACTGGGCCTTATCCAGACCTGAGCATAGGTATAGGTCAGGGGTAGTCTCTCCAGATGTAGACAATCTACACGTCCCAGCATGCTTTGTCAGGTATCAACTATGTCTTTGCAGTTACAGAATGCTGGAACATGTAGTCTGACAACACCTAGAGAAGTGCAGTTTGACTACCCCTGGTCTATGCCACTGAAACAAATACAGACACTACTTAGGTAGAACAACACATCAGCCACAGGGCATGTTCACGTCAGATTTATATATGTTTTTATAGCGAGATTTAAAAGACTGTCAGCATCTTCACATTGTGACAATTTACATTGAGACAATTAAATAAAATGCTACAACACAGAGCAATTCATTATAATAACTTCACTGTTTACCAAGGCTTATGTCCATTTACCCATATCCTGCTCCTATAGAGCCAGAAAAGAGGCACTAAACAACATGGTAAGTGGCCAGAAAGTAACCCAAAATTCTAAATACTAAAACTAAGGCAATCATTCCACAAGCAAAGTCACCTAGATTACATTCAGACCCATTCTAGTATTTTGTCTAAATTACAAATAAACCAAGTGACACAGTCCATATGTTACATTTGCCCAAATGCTAAAATTGCTAACATTTTCCTACCCCCTTTAGATCAAAATGGTTTGGTAAGGTGCAAATTTGCTCCTTATTTCTGCTCTGGCCCCCAAGTTTGAGTCAGTCCATGTGACGTCCCTAGACAGATTAACACAACACCGATGTAAAATGTTACATAATATACAAGTTAACTGCGTTACAGAATAAAATGTGCCTGCTTATAGCTTTATAAATGTACAATGGTATAAATATAATAACTGTTTTTATATTACTCTATAATACTCCGTAAAAAAAAAAATAAATGTGATCTACATGTTGCAGAATCTGTATGTGTTATTTTAGGTACACTCTGCTCCTTATATAACATGAGGATTGTGTTACAATGTACAGGTTAATAATCTCTGTAATGTTAATACTGTGTGCAACAAGCAGATATTACACTGTGGACTTACCTTATTAGTTTCATATTAATAGATGCCATCGATAAACAAAACAGAAAACGCCAATAATCCTTACTAACAATAATTTACAGACACCGTCTTTAACTGGTATACCTTGTGGACTCCTACTACTCATACTTTTATTTCACTGCAGGCCTTTGTACAACACACCTAAATCATACATACTTCCTACAAAATGACACAACTGTAGGCATCCTTTATATGAATATCCTAGAAAAATGGACATGCGATTATGAATAAGATCTGTTTCCCTGTCGGCTTACCTGACATTGCTCAGCTGGCAAGCCTTTTGGAAATGCTCTCGAAGATGCCCAAAGTCTCGCCCACTGAATGCTGCGTCTTTGAAGTACCCCAACTCTTTGAAAAAGTGGCTCGCTGCTTCTCGACAAGTCGGATCTTTCAGGACATCGGCTTCAGTGGGGATGTGAGGCACCGTCATGGTGAGACCACCTACAGTCAGTTTCACCAGCATCTCTGGTTTAAGAGGCTCCATAGGAGAAGAGGAAGACTGTTTACCTGCTAATACATATAAATAATTATTTTTTTTTCAAAGTGATAGATATGAAATCCATAGATAGATCTATAGATAGATAGTTTTACCTTGTGTTTTGCTGATGTTTTGCAGAGGGGGGATAGTGGCAGTAAATGGTGAATTTCCATAACGTCTAGGGCTGCTCAGCATTAACTGCATTAAGAGACATAAAAGCTTTAGTATCTTCAGTACTTAATGTAAATAATATCACTGCACTAGGGGTAACATAATACTTCCATGCAAAATGTATTTCATTATTACCATGAAAAGATACGCTACTTATTTTACGCAATTTTATTTNTTTATTTATTTATTCATTATTAGAGTTTCAGATTTAGAGATAAAGATGTGCGTTTTCAAGCCTTTTCACAGTTGCATGTAACTTTGAATGCATCATGAAATAAAGCTACTGAACTGGACTGGAAACAGACTTGTAAATAGGGGACAGTTACAAATCACTTTTACTCTTGTGTATGAATATTTGGTTCTGCAATCTAGAGTTTTCAGGGTATTATTATTATTTATTATTATTATTATTATTAATATCACTTATTTGTTAGGCTCCACAAAATGTCAGCAGAGCAGTACAACGGGGAATACAGACAAACAAAATGGTTGGGGAAGAGGTGCCCATTTAAGCTCTACAGTAAGAGCAGGCCTTACGTCCAACTCTCTATTTAAACGTTGGGTTTGGATCAGAACGTTCTGATCGGAAATCCAGGCCTCTGAACTCCTTCCAGGTAAAAGGACAGATACACTAGACTCTTTCAGATATATTCAGTCTATTTAAAAAAAATGCTTTCAAACACTGACTGGAACATTTAATGATTGTAATAAATTATTTACGGAAACAAAATCATAAGATCTTTACTTTTATAACTACAGTAATAGGAAATTGCAGCACAGCCCCTAGTTAGGCTGCAGGTCTTCACATTTGTAAATAAAAAAAAGATGATACGCGACTAATGCAAAAGTTCCAGCAAGGCCAAGCAGCAATTGAAAGCACTAGGCCGGGCTTAAACCTATATTACATTTCTATAGTTTTCACTTAATTACCCTGCTCCTACTGCCATTGGTGGAATGCTTTGCAATTGATTTGTATTTTTCCTTTAGTCTTTGGCACCACAGTCACTATATTTTAATAACAATTTAAATAGCTCTGAACCTTTAGTCATGGCAAATTAACATTGCACAGATAATTCCCCTCTGCATTTATTGATCATATACATACATAAACCTACATGGCTGACAACAGGCCAGCTGAAGGCAGACAACTGAGGAGCCAACCCATGTGCAAAATCAAACCATATTACACAATCATTTTATTTTTGACACATAGGAAAGATGCTGGATGAATTTGCTTATTGCATACAAATTTTAAACAGCAATTATTTTTAAACTCTTAATCAGAGTTGAACTTAACATCCCATCTCATCCAGAAAGTGCCTCATCCTGCAGATCAACATGGTTTTGCCCAGGTGCTCGTTTTCTTTATTGTTACTTACCTCTCTGGACCAGATTTGGTATACACACATATGCATGGCGTGACTTACCCCAGGAGTGAAGGCTGGTCCCTGAAACTGATGGCTGCTATAGTCACTGTATATTGAAGAGTCGAGATCCACATCTGATAATTCATTTGTAGATCGGATAGAACTGACGCTATTTGTCATAGCCACCATAGAGAAAAACATATCTGTGGAGGGGAAACAACACATTCACTTGCACTGCCATCTAGAATTAATGATGTAGCAAAGCTCATGCAGACTATTTACAGGGCTGCATCACCTCCATTCTCCAGATTCTGGAAAGGCACAAGTTCAGGTTCTGGTATTAATAATCCAGGTCCCGAGTGCAGCTGCTGGTTCAGATCCTGTTCTATTAGTTTCAAGTCCTCCATATCAAGAGGACGACTTTTCAGCAACTTCTCCCTAATACTGCTCGATTCTGCAAATCACACAACAATATTCAATAACATTTCAATAAATGTTCAAGTAACCAGACTTTTCAAAGGCATGGGCAATGATGGTATGGATACTCCAAACTGACCTGAAATACTCAAGGCATCCATTAATAATTGCAGGTTAGCAATCTGACTTGGATTCAGGAACAAGTGCAGAGATCCGATCTTCCCATCAATCTCCATCTGTGGACAAGTCACAGAAGCCATTAACTATTTAATGCATTAGAAAAATGTTGGTGCAGAACATAGATTCTACCAATCCTCTCTTACATGGAGGATAAATGTTAACTACAAATACAGAATCCTTTAGAGCACAGCTGCATGCTGAGGTAAAATGCACTTACACATATTAATTTTAATTTTTTTAAATAAATCTATATTTAACCGCATGGTGCTTGGTGTATATTATTAGTTATGCAGGGATACCATTCAACAGTGCTGGGTCTCCCACATCTTTCCTGGATGACGTTTGGTAGTACTGGTGAGGATTTTATCTACTTAATTATTTATGACCCATGTTGGGTCAGCTGCTTTTTGGAACTGAAACAAGGTTATAATTATTATTGACAACATTTATTTATAAGGCATCACAATTTCCACAGCGCTGTACATAGCCTATGAGAGTGGCCCATCATATATCCAATGTTGCAGCATTTTATCACTTAAGGAACAGTTATAAGTTATTAAACATGCTGTAGCCGATGAAGATAAAGACAAGACCTATGCATAATCCTATTACATCAGACTATTGTAATAAACAAATGCAAGTCAGTAATGCCTCCATAGTAAAGTTCAATCATTGCACGCTGAGCATAAACCTGGGTGTCTGAAGATGTAATTCTGGATGGAAAGCCTGCAAGCCTCTGGTTGAGAGTCTGCTAGTGGAGTGGATTCACCCAATGTAACACACTTCTAGTGTGTCCTGTTTTCCATATAGTGCTTTCAACATCATATATTGGCAAATAAAGATCTGATCTGCCAATGTCTTTTATAAGGTTTAATAATTGCATCTTGTTAGTAATGGTATGTAACATGTTTATGTGCCCTACATCTTGCTTCTCTAGTATTTTAATTCTTTCATTAGTCAGGCAAATTGGTGGATCACTTTAATAACATTGTAGATCAGTTCTTTTAGGTGTGTACCCTTTACCCACTATAGAATTGATTCAAGTGCCACTGACCAATCCTATTCTAGATTTTTTGAGACTTTTGTTTCATCTAATATTGATACAATTTAAATGATAAAATAATCTGAATGCTGTAACTCTATACAACCCAGCACAGTTGTCTCAAGTACCACTGGGTGAAAACCCTGGTTGTACATTTTGAGGGTACTAGAGAAACGCTATGTATTATTATTTAGAAAAGGTTTATTGAAATTTAGATGTTATTGAAAAAGTGTTTTTGTACCATTGCTAAAATGACATTAAAATATTATTTCTTCTAGCATAACACCCTCAAAAACACTGTTACATATTAAAGTTGAGCTTCTTGAATTACCTTAGGTCCTGGAAACATGTCATTCTGTTTCAGTTTAATAATTAGTTCTGTGGCTCCAGAGCAGCTGCCTATTTGGAGGGTGGGGGAACTAAGTGGTGAGGGCTGAGCAGATTGACTAGGAAGTCCTGACGGTTGCATGGGCTGAGGGTCTGTGGGTTTACTCGATACAGGTGGGTCCTAGGAGAAGAACAAGAGAGTACTGAAAATGAGCACACAAAGATATCAATTGCTTACTATTGAACTTACGAATGAGTGGGCAAAACCATGTTGAATTGCAGGTTAAAAAAAGATTTTATTGCTGATATTTACCATCATTACTATTACACTATTAGACTTGGGCTACGTAACATTATCTCTCAATTCCAATACTGTTATTAACTAATAACTAATTAGTAACAGTTTTACTAACTAATAAAATTTAACTCCCCAGCAATTCATCATGGTTTTGCCGACTCGCTCTATAGTACGTAAGACTGGATCCAATCCTGTGTGTGCATATTACATATGTTCCCATTTTTGTCTGGCGCAAGGGAAACTGTGCAAGTGTGTACATTGGCTTAACACTGGAGTGAAAGAATAAAATTACCGTATAAAAGATTAGGTAAACTTCGTAGAAAGCTAAATCAAATAAACTTTTCATGTAACCACAGAAGGAAAGGTTAACCAAACAAAAAAGCCTGTGTTCACGACACAGCCGGAGGGACACATTACTAAAACCAACGTAGATGATAACCTTCTGCTTTTTAACTGTATGTGGGTTTAATTGCAATATATGTTTTGTCCTAAAATCCAGGGGCACACAGAGTACAGCAGTGTATCATGAAAAAAAGAGAGGTGGGTGGACCAGTGCTTCTGGCTATTTACTGGGACTTCTGATCAATCAAGGACCGACAGTCATCACACACCCAACACTAACCAGCTGGTGTCCTATCTGCATTACAAACAGATAAAGCAAGACCTCAAAACTAGAGGTATCAAGCCACCTAGAGGTGATACAATACATAATAAATATTATATAAAAAAGTTTAAATACAAATCACTAAATTCTATCATGGTTTCTGAAATGCATGTAAGTAAAGGCAGCAACAACAACAATTTACAGTACTACAGTCAGTGTTGTATACAGGTACCTCAGAGGCTGGTGTGGGAGAAGGCGCGTGCCCCCTATTCTTGAATTCTTCATAATGGAGAGAAATGCCGCTGAGCTGCAGGATCTTCTGGATGAAAGCTGGAGGCTGATGGATGTCCACAGGGAAGGTGTGACCAGAATCTCTCACAGCCTCATCGCAATAATCTAATCTGAGGAGAACAGACACAGTGCACTGTGAGAGGTTTTACCATGCTGCACACACGGGCCTGCAAACTACAATTGCCAGAAGGCCAACACAGCACAGGTATAACTGATGCCAGGACAAGCATAGTAGTTCCACAACTCATGGAGAGCCACAGGCTGCCTGTGCCTGGAACTAGGAGAAGAATGCAAAGATATATAGGACGAACACAGATCCTAAATGCAGCATTGAGTATTGATAAACAGAAAATACATTAAAAATATGCATAAAGTCCTAAATTTAGAGATTGCAGTGAGATTAAAAAGTGGGGATGTTGCATATAGCAACCAATCAGATTCGAGTTCACATTCTCCACTGTGTGAAATGAAACTGAGAGCTTGAATCTGATTGGTTGCTATGGGCAACATCCTCGCTTTTCAAACTCCCTGCAATCTCACTGCTTAGTAAATATACTCGAAAGTGTGTGTAGCTAATGTAGCACAAATCATAAATAACTAGAACTCAAGAGTTGATAAAATAACTTATTTTCTCAGAAACTGACCTTTTGATTCGTATTTCGAGAGCTGTTCCTGTGCCGTATTCTACTGGCGTATTCTCTATTCTGATAATGGTGTCTAAAAAGGTCACCTTAATCCTCCGTAACACTGCAAAAGATTGAAGACTTAAGCTGACAAGAAGCTGAATAAAGTAGTGATAAAGTGCTCTATGTAGTCTGCAAAGTGCAGCAAAGTCACAAAGTGTGACAGTGGTGGATATAGAAGGGAGAGAGAAAACGTCTGTAACGGATTGGATCATGAGCAACAGAAGCACAAGGAACCACAATATCCATGTACGACTAACCACTGCCCTTCCAATGGTCTACTTCAGCTTATCGGACCCGTGATTGGAAATTGACAGTAGTGGCGTGGTACTCTTGGCCGTTACACTGAGACAGTACCTCTGGATGGCTTGAAATGGTACAGATGTGTAAGCATGTGAAGAACAGAAAAGAAGGCACAGCCCCATCCAAATGCACAGGAAATTGTGTAAAATCAGATTATCTGGATCCGGACCATTATATTTCTACCTGTCTCTATTGTTTGTGCAAACATCTCCAGTCCTTCAATGGGCTGCGGGGGCTCTGAGGGCTCCTCTGTCTGGTCCTTCAGGCACTCTTGGGCTAGCTGCATGCTTGTGGTCATGCATGAGGACCAGCTGTGAGATTCTGCCCCTGCTGAAGCTGGGAAAAAGGAAGATAGAGGAGAAAGCAGGCTGGTTAAGGAGAAAGGTGCACATTATCAGAACTTGGCTGTAAACATTTTGATTCTCAGATTACATCCACATTTTCTTAGCCTCTCACTCTTAGACTGGACTTTACATTGGCACACTTGAAATCCCACATATGGTTTTAAAAAAAACTCAGTTCAGAGCGTGCTCTCCTGGCATGCCCTTAAAATAACCCAAACCCTACCTTTAGCTTTCATATGCATCCCTATGGAGAAGGGTTTCATACAGAATGAGATCCTCTGACCAGGGCTTAGGACAATCCATGCTGTTAAATTTAAATGGCTGCCCCCACCCACCATGTCTACCTCCATATGAATGGGGATAAGTCAGGCCAAAGGATGAAAAGCTAAGCGTACAGGAGCCAGATGCAGAGGACCAGTGTTCTATCACGCTCTTGACACATAACAAATGTGTGTTTCACACTCATACTGATCCTAGCCAAACTTTCTGTGCTTCTATGGTAGTAAAGCTGAAATAAAAAAAAAAAAAAAAAAGTATTTGTGTGAGCTTGGTGCTTACCAGATCTATATTTGGGTCGACATGTAACCTGGAGTTCTGACACCTCCAAAGTACAATTTTCAGTGACGAGCGCTGACCACGGGATGGTAACGGAGATACTGCCGATGAAGCCATCAATGATCTCAAGTGGAGCCCCTGCAGAGTCCAGGAGGTCATTCACAGACTGATTGAGGACATGGACATGGAGGAAAGTAAAAACACAAAAAAAACAGAGAGCAATGTGTAAGATTAGATAAGATTTGTTAAGAGAACAATGAAACTATACAGACTATTAACAATAACAAATAAAAACAATAAAAATAAAAGAAGCACAGTGGCTCAGTGAGTAGCTGTCGGTTCCTGGACAGGATCTTATCTGTGTGGAGTTTGTATGGTCGCCCAGTGTCTGCGCAGGCTACCTCCCACACCCCAAAAACATGCTGGTTGGTTAACGGACAGCTTACTAAAATTGTTCCTAGTCTATGTGCAATTACCCCTATGTATTAATCCCCGATATCCTATAGATTATCCTCTTCCCACTAATCCTGTCTATGACGCTGTGGATGATGTGTGGCACCTAATAAACAAGCTTTAATAGTAGAAGTATGGAGTCAAACGTTTTTTATACTTTTTTTTTTGCTTGTAAACAAAGGATATTGTTGATTAATTGGGAATTCCGATTGTACAAGGTCACCATTACACTTTCCTGTAAATTGCTTATATGCAATAAACAGTATACCAGCTATTGACCATTCATTGTCATTATCAGACTTACTGGCTCATTATAACAAGTCACACAAAGATCATTCACAAAAGAACACTTTGTAACCGAGTAGGGTTTATGATTGACAGCTGAGGATTTACTGGACTTTATTCAAGTTACAGAAACAAATGACGTGTTTCTTGGAAACAGGTTCCTTGGAATCAAACAGGACATTGGGCAAGATCCTATGTTTAATGTATTAGCTAAAATGTCATTTTAACTCCACCGTTTCCACAACTGATAGGATTATATAAATGGAACATATGTGGTGATTTGGTGACCAGGGGCGGTGCTAGGTCTCTGGGCACTCTAGCCCAAGTCGCCCCAATGCATGTGTAATATATTATACATATACATATATATATATATATATATATATATATACACACACACACACATATATACTTGCTGGAATATACATACACATTTCCTCCAATGTGGCAAAGGGGTATAGGGTTCAGTTGTCCCTAGTCCTTTGTGGTGCCCCCTAAAGGTTGCTTAATGGTAGCACCGTACCTGACTAAGTCAGCCAATTAAAAGCTGCCAATATTGATAACAGTATGCATGGTTATCAGGAACTTAGAGAACTATTAAGAGATCGATCTAACATTCCTATAAATTCCTATGGCAACTAATCACAGACGCTCTGACATCTTTGGATATAGCAGCTAATTAGATGTAAGGCACTTAGGGGTATATTTACTAAACAGGGATATTGCAGGGAGAATGAAGACTGGGGAAGTTGCCCCCGGCAACCAATCAGATTCTAGTTCACATTCTCCAGTATGTAAAATGAAACTGAGAGCTTGAATCTGATTGGTTTCCATGGGCAACTTCCCCAGTCTTCAATCTCCCTGTCATCTCCCTGCTTAGACGTATGATCACCTCCCGCTGATCATGTTCAGAAGATTCAGGAAGAGGAGCCACGTAATAACCAGGTAAAGGTCTTCAGGTATTGCTTGTGAATGGAAACCTCGCTTGCACAAGTTCCTGAT